>CAUJRU010001082.1:0-212990 GCA_963277665.1 Viscum album | reverse complement strand
TGTGTTATATTTTTCCCAGGATGTGAAGAAGTATTTTATGAATGACCTTCAGGGATAGTATAAGGGGATAAGAGTGTGGCCTATAGAGTCTATATTGTTTTACATTTTATTGTATGATGTTATGTAAATTTATAAATGTATATAGTTATTACAAGGCTACTAAACTAATCGTTCATTCGAGACTTGATCTTTCTTGTGATCATGCAAATGTTATGTAATAAATCACCGACTCTGTGTAATTGGGGTCGGGGCATTATAGGTTCCAAATCCCTCCCTTGTTGGGATTTGTCGCCACATGGGCCTCCATCCTAGAGTATGTCCCAGTATCCATCTCCCTATGATGTTGGCCACGCGTAAGCCTCTGTTTCCATTTTATGTTGCTAGGCACGTGTACGTCCCATTCCACTTCCAACAGAGGCACCATTCAAGATGGGATCATTGGGTCTTCGCTGCATCTTTTTTCTCACACTGAGCATGACTTGCGTGGGATTATAGTAAGAATCGACCTTGACATCCTTTCTTTGGCCATGTAAAAATGTAAGCCCCATAAAAATCTCAATCTACGTGGACATTGATCCTTTCCAAAGAAGGGTACGTAGGAATCCTCCCTGAGGTTCATCATAAACTTGTTTCTGAACATCTTCACAACGGTTCCCCCCATCCCAATCTATGGGGACATCGATCCTTTCCACGAAAGGGTATGTTGTAAGACTCACTGAGGTTCAATACCATCATCCATTGGTTCTTCCCCCCTTCACATCAGTTCACCCTCTCCCCACATGATGTTAAACATCATGCCCCCATTTTTTATCCTACATGAAGTTAAACTATGCCCATTCAAACTACATGGTCTTTGATCCCTATCTCCTAGACAGGGTATGTAATATGCCTCCATGTGGTTCAAACTCATTCAATGGTAAGCAGTTGTGACCCCATCTAGAAGTATGCCATTGGTACCTCATCCAGCGGTATGTTGTTGTGTACCCCAATTGATGGTATGTCATTTACAATTCCAAATAGTGGAAAACCGTTGTGTTTCCAATCAAGCGATAAGCCATTGTAGTCTCATTTATTAGGAACAACTTCTATGGTCCAACCTTAGGCGATCAGGCAACCCGGGCTGCTTACCACAGGTATGCCTGAATAGATCATCGGGTCACTATCATCTGTGCACACCCTGAATGTTATGACCATCACCCATGTCTCATCCTAATCTTTCGCTCGTGCCAATGTGTTTTAGAAAGGTTATGCCAAAAACCCAAAGGTTTCATGTGTCCATTCCCATTAGCATCCTCCTCAGGTGTACCCACCGCCTCATTGAACTATGCAGACATTGATCCCTACCACATTGATACGTAGGAAGTCTCATAGAGTCTCAATACCAACATTACCATCGCCCTCGAGTAGACTCCACCCCATTAACCATCTAATTCACTTAACCGTCCAACATCTATCATGATCCTTACCTAGGCCACCACATCCAGGTGAGATCATGTGTATTCACTTTTTGACTACTCTGCTGCAATCGAGTAACTAACCATATGTCAACCCCAAATATCAGGGTTCCCTCCAGGGGTTTCACTCGTCTGATCCACTCTCGTTAGTGTTCCGATGTGTGTGATTTGTCTCAACTTGACATTTAACTCGTGACATACCATGTGTAAAACATGGGAAGCTTGGGAAAACCTCAATGACATGCCTATGGAATATAATTCTCCACATTAGATATGGGATTCCTTGAGATTACATGCCCTAGAGAGTCCATATGATATGGGGAAGAAACCCAGATGTAGTTGTGTTCCAGCATCCATACACGCCAGTGATGTCCAAAAATGACTACTCACTCGACCGAAGGATGCTTCCCTGACCACACTCATTCAAATGTCACGACATAATATTTTTAATTAACTGATGTCCATGAAGATATGGTGCTGGGAAGAGTTTGACGAACAACATCTTATCTATATAATGGAGACGGAGTCTATGAAACATGTTCTGAGGAGGAATCCACGAAAAGAAGAACCGACATCCCATTATCCAATTTATATCAAGGAGAAAACGTCCCTGAAATAGTGACTGATGTTGCCCACCTTCAGAAATCAAGAATGCAGGGCAACATCCATGCATCCCCAAAACAGACGGATATGCGTGCCTCGACAAAAGCATCAGAAACAATTACTATGATCACCCAATTTATAAAGATTCATGATCTTATCTATCCAATTATTTTTCTTTTATCTCCCCTATTTTTGATGAATATCCTTAGGTGTTTACATGTACGATGGATAATTCAAGAAAGAATAAGAATCCATGGAAGATGGAATTAAATAAATGTATATGTTTTATTTTTGAATTTTAATTTATTGTAATAATTTTCCCAAGAACCCAAGCCTTCAGATCATCTTTCTGTAATCATTTTATGTCTATTTTATTTAAAATGATTTAATTATAATGTGAGAAATGTGAGGGTATCTATAGTAGGGCCACAGGGTTTGAAAAACTATTAACCAACCATGTGCTAATTCAATTCCAAATGAGTTTCTCGCACAACTAAGCCATATATCCTTCCTAGAAGAGTCAAAAAAAATTCAAATAAAAAATTCCAACAACATGAAATTGTTCATACTGTCATGTGGATTTACGTGGATGGACAGACCAAAACATAAGGAATATCTTACAGAAATTGACCAACACATGTGGTTTCTTCTAGGGGCTTAATGATTTCAGTATTATTGTGAATCCTTTAAAGCCTACATATATTTCAAGGAATCAAGTTGCAACACTATTTAATGATAAAATAACTCCAGATGAACCACATGGGCCTTGAATCACGAGTAAAAACACATGGGTGTAATTATAATATCGATATTACATTCTGAAGCTCATTTTAAAAAATATACCATCCACCAAATGATAAAATTAAAATTCCCATGGAATTTCTTCTGATCCAAACACATTGGATTCTACTATATCCACACCTTTTAAATAATCGTCCCCAATAATCCTTGGTGAATGAAATAGAACTTCACTATGCCTACATGGGTCCTGAAGTCCTATAAAATGACTGTGTTGGGTTTCCAAACTCCCAACTCACCTTCGATTGTCACCTTAACTTATATAACATAATATTTATAAAATCAAGAGTACACTTGTTTTTTGTATCTAAATCACTAAAGTGTGTCCTAATCATGATCATTTTACAAGATATGTGATCACATCATCATCACCTTCATCACTAGTATGAATAATTTTTTATACCAAAACTGAGTCATTGTATAACACAGATAGAACTATAGTTTCAAGAATACCCTAATCTCTCATGAGATGACTGAAAACTTAAATGATTGGTCACCTCCCAAACAACACCAGTTGTCCGGTCAATCCAATATTACAAACATGTTTTTCTGACATACTCCAAACATCCCTCAACCTAGAAATGTGTCGTTGAGTGGTTTTGTTTCTATAAAAAGATAAGAAAGAGAGATATCTTGTAGAATCAAATCTAGAAAAAACCCTCAATAAAACCTTCTTAGATAGCTGGTGCATCCCAAAAACTATACCTGATACCATTTAGTGGATGGAAACCCTTGTTTACGTAAAGTATATAAACTGATGCTCACACCCCCACATCTTTTGACCTCATCACCCAAACACTCAAATAAGATATTATTCCCTAACAAGTACATGAGTTTATACATGAACTAGTATACATGGATTTTTACCACTCAAATCAAAGTTCCATAGAATGTTGTTAAGTCTACTTTATCCTAGTAATCTAGTACTATGAACCAAGAATATTATCAATGCAAACCCATTCACAAAAATTTCCTTGTGAGGTATCTTCACTGACCGATATTCTATATACCAAGGAACAATAAAAAACACAATAGATTATTCAACCTGGAGATCAGTATAAAGTATAAGCTCTAGTTTTCATGATTCCATCTAGGTTAGTCCTACTTGGTATCTTGATAATAACATAGGGGACAATTCTTATAGAGTATACTCTGATTTGGAGAACTCAAAAATCCCAATGACTTTTAGATTTCACATAGTGTGAAATAGACACTCCCTTAGTTCACCCTGAAAAATATATTGATAGGTTTTTATGATAAATATTAAATTAAATAATTCTAATAGGTTTACATTAATTAACAATAAGACACAATACACACCCTCAATTTATGAAAAATTTTATTGTTAAGGTTTCCATCTAACTCTGCCCCACTACCGGAATGATGAATATTTGAACAACCTCTGTTAGACTTATATTCAATGAATCATGGCTTATCTCATCTACACATCATCGCTAAATAATAATGATTTCCTTTCCATAAGGTTCATCCAATGAACACTCATTTGTTTCCACCAATGTCCATCCATGACCAATTTCTCATCAAAAGTTTTCTTATTCTTCTAATAATTTGTTGTTCTGCCTCCATGCAAGCACTGACATGAAGAAATCATACCATCCTCATTAGTATTTAAAATAGATACTGACCATATAAAAATGGTTCTATAAGGTTGTGTCCCTTATACATGGAAGGTCACACATTACCTAGAACTAAACAATTCTCCCCACCATTGGAGTGGACTCAAAATTGAATTAACTAAAAAAAAGAACTCATATCCTAAAACACACTCCATTGTCCACTACTGCAATTACTAGATGATTCAAGAACCCTTTTAAAGGAATTAAATGGATGTGGTAGATGCTAACCCAATAAAAAATTTCTTGATCAATTTACTCCTGACATATGGGTAACACTCCTCCTAAGTTACATCAATACTCACCATAGAAAATGGAATAAATTCCAAAATCACTAATAAGTGTTTCAAAAACCTGATCCACATAAACATCATCCCTAAAATTGGGATGAATTTAAATTTCAAAGGCCCTAAAATCAATCAAATATAGAGATTACCCCTGATAAATGTGTAAACTATTATGTCTTACACTTCTTCCACAAAACCCAAATAGTTTCTTGGAGGATCAAAACAAATGAAGGTATCACATATATAAATCCACACCACCATGGGGTTCAATATAAATACATTAAAATCCATGATAGTATTCATAGGCTTGTTGGCATTTTAAATTCATGTATTTGATGTATTCTAAAAGAAACAAGTATGATGTCTCATTATACCCTTGAATGTAGTTTAGGATGATGACGCTCTGAGTTGTATAACACATATGAGAAGAATAAAAGAGGAAAATGACTTACTAACCAAATATCTATTCCCTATGAATCACTGGAATTCTAAAACAAGGAATTTCATTAAGATCAATCTTACAAAAAAGGCCCAAAATTTCAAATGACCACCCATCAAGACAAGGGTGTAACTTTTATGATCTAAGAGGCTTATGAGTGGCCACATGTATTGAATTTTACCATAATAGATAAATTGATCATAAGAAACTATGATTGGATTTAAATATCTGAAGGTGATACATTCAATAGGCTATCCCTTTACTGAATCTAAAAGGGCCGGCCTAATGTTAGTTTGTCCTCTCAAATGTTCTTTATCTCTAAAGGACATTGATTTAGATTCATGTTAATATTGATGAATCCTAATAGTAAATCTCTCGTTCATTTTCATTGTAGAACCCAATAACCCATTTAAACAACCCTAACATGTGGGTTAATGATTAAAAAACTTCTTAAGGATTCATTTTAATGAATTTAAAAAATATATTTTTTTATCCTTCAATTATTTCATGGTTAAGGACTAAATAAAAACTATCCATTCTTAAATTAAACGATTACAAATTTTTTTTATCTTATGACCTAATTAAATACATACAACATACATTTAACCTCATTTTTTAAAAATTATTCAATTATTGGAATTCTATTATAATTAGACAATTTCATCACAAAACCCTATTTTAAACACCATCAAATTATTTATAATTCCTCGCACTATTGTAACTCAATAAGAATAAAAGGTTCTAGTTTAATTAAAATGGTAATTGTTAAAATGAAATCCAACTAAGATTTATATAAATAACCAAATATGTTTCTATAATCACTTTTAACGACCACTAATCAGATGGTATTGGATCACTCCAATAGGGTAAATAACTAATGATTAACAAAATAAATGGTTACCCAAAATGGTCTCATTGTGCCTTTTTGAGTCAAACTAAAACAAGAACAAACATTAAAAAATACTTATATTTAAAACACACATATTGATTGATTTCAAAAAAAAACATTCCCCAGTTAACGTACTGGAGTTCAATTTAGCATTTAGAAATTTATCCACGTATGTTTTTATGCCAATGAAATATTTTTAATAACATTAATAAGGAACTCAATTCATTTAGGGGTTAATATCATTTACATTACCAATTAATATTTAAGAATAATACTAATAAAAAATTATTTGATATTATGGGTTTCCAACCGAAATTTAAAAATATGTCATTCACATTACTTGTAGTATGTAACTTCTATATAACTGTAACCACAATATCAATGTAAAAAAAATCAAAAATCATAAAAATTATGAAAAATCCTTTGAATATATATTTTCATCAACATTGGTTCGATTTCGTGAGATACCTTATTCCAATTCCTAATGTTACCAAAAAAATTATTAATTTGAATTTATCTCCCATTTAACACCAAAAATAGTTTTCCAGCCCATGGATGAAATGGTTCGTGGCCTCAAACTTTTCAAAATTTATCAGTTAAGTTTTTCCATCAATAAAAATTTCACACTATAATCATCTAACTAGATGTTCAAAAAAATTACATAAAATTAAACATGTTTAAAACATAGACATTTTAATTGATTCCCTAGGAAATAAAAATATGTAAAAGCATTAAAATAATGCATTAAATGATTCTTTATAAAAAATAAACACATAAACATGGAATAAAATCAGTACATGAATATTTAAATTAAAATATCATGGTATTCAAATATCAAAGATGTTAATGTCTAATCATGATACAAGAAACTACTAGCATGGAATATAGCTGGGAGGTAGTTAATAAATAGGGAACATTACAATTTATTTTTAGACATCCTATTCACTATAATATACAAGGAATAGGATACACAAGGAATGTATGTTACAACATAAGTATAATGATGCATTAAATGATGCCTACATTCTATATCGAGCCAAGGGTAAATTCTGATTCCCAAGAATCTATAAGCAGAGGAATGTAATCCAATAAATCATGGTAACATAGCCAAAAACTATAATAGTAAACCACATGAACAACAATTCCAACTGTGTCCACCTGAACATTTCCCCGTATGTGGGTTGATCACCCCATGCATGAATATTTACCAAGTTCCAATAGATTCATAGTCTCATATCTACTAACCTAAATTGAAATAATGTAATTTATATAAAACAACAGAATTGGTAACAATAAATGACTATGCTGTAAAAGATTAATATTATTACTAATCTAATGTAAAAGGACAATGTCAACTTCATATGATAATGCTTGTTTGTCATGATGTTTCAATAATGTTCATGAACGTCGTATAATAAGTAGTACAATATAATGAAAGACAAAGAGCCACAAGGATAACTCCATGAGCATATTGAGTAAAATTATATTCCAATGATCCCTATAACCCTAGAAAATAGCATAAAAAATAATATAAATCCAAGGACCTACAAGAATTTTGTGGTGATCGGGTACCCTAGTGCGATGGAATCCCGTGAATGGTGTGACATATAATCCAACTAGCTCACCACCAATGGTATCTAGATAAATCAATTTCCTGATCATTCATGTGAAAATCATGCCCCATGGGGTAATACAATGAAATATGAAAATAAATAAACCAAAATTTAGTACATGTTCCATAATGGATTCTCGAACGATTCAATCATCTTCATCCTAAGAGGGAAGTGACATCCAAAGAAACTCAAAGAAGTAAAATGTTAATATCTAAGAAATCATGTATGAGCAAAAGAATAATGGGTCAACCATGAAATTGGGTTTTTTCCTAGCAGTCACACACTGGGGACATCATCAAAGAATTTAGATACCAAATTGTATTCATAACAGGAATGAATAAAACAAATCACAGATAATCAAAAAAATGTGTCAATAAAAATCCAATAATGGAAACATGAATCCATCCAAAGAGATCCTTAATGGAATCTCAAGGCACACTACAAGTGCCCCCGATATAAAAAAATACATTTGATTCCATCCATGGAAACCATATTTGAAACCCTCATATCACTCATTTTATGGTAAACTCAGAGTTTGTGGAAAATATTTCACATACGTGACATGGTATCTCTTGGGCCCTAAAATAACCATATTGAAAATTAGTCCATCCATGGTTTATACCCTAGGGAACTAATGTCTCTCACTAGTATAAATAATCCTCCCAGAGAACCAATACCTGAATGACAAATTATCATTCATGGCACATCACATTATTTTGAAGTGAACATTGAGATTCCATCCATAGTGTCCCTAAATAATGACTTATGTTCTCTTATATCTCGTAGCAGGTGTGGAATAATGACAAAGGCCCATCCCATAAGAAATAATATGTAAATCATATGAAAATAATAAGGCATGTAAATAAATCATGATAAAAAATCTATCAAAGTAATATCATCCTACTAAAGTCATTAAAATTTTTTATTAGAAAACATACACAAGGAAGTAAGAGTAATATAATCGTTGGGCAACAATGAATGAAAAAAAAGTAATAATTATCATAAGAAATATACAACATGCCTTAACTGGATAGTGCATGTTATGGAATAATCTAGAGGAATAATCTATGATTGAAAATGTAAAATATATAATCCATATGACTGATGTATTAATCGTTATTATATTTCTTTGACCAATTTAATTAAAATATTTCATTCATATTGTCTTACCATGGAATTGATCATTTATCTTACATTCTTAACTAATTGTCAACCATTTCTCATAAATCAATTCTTTAATAAATATGTAACTTATTAAAGGTGAAAACAACCCTAAAGTGTGTTTAATCTAAATATTACTCTAGTATACGTGTCTTAAATGATTAATCACACACATCTACGTGGATAGAGTCTAGAATATCACCTAATGTTGTAATTCACAGATCACAAGGGTTGTACCAGATATGTTAGAAATTTAAAAATAATTATTTAATCAATTCAAAAGCATCATGAAAAATTTATACCAAGTGAAAAAATGATGCAATATAAAATAATGATGAAAATTGAGGGAAACTACTAGACCACCAGCCTTATACCATGAATGACCTACACATCCCATATAGAGACTCAATAATATTTCAGAAATATCATTGTTTTGGGTGTTAACTGATTCATTTTCCATTATATTCATTGTTACATAATCCATGTTTATTATGTATAGTATGTATTTGACTCATATAATGAATTATAGTAACCTCATAAACATTATTTTTAATCATAAAATGAAAATTATTCTTGAATGGTTATGATGGGGAATGAATTTCATCACGTTCGTGGAGACAGTAATCTAAACGTACTCATGAGCGACAATATCATTGTATTGATGGTGAAATTGTATTTAATTGGATGGTATATCATATATATAGACAAATTAAAATGTTATATTTTTTATTTACATCTGGTAAACTGATAATTATACCCATCCAAATAATGACCTATTTGAAAAACAAACTGCACCGCGATGTGGAGACCGTAAGTCGTACGTACACATGTTTGGTGACATGTCATTCATAATATGTGTAATGACCCAATGTATTTAAATGGAAAATTACTTTCTTATATTTATGTCATAAAAAAACAAAATAATGAACTACTAAGTGATAAGTGACCTTTAAACATAATTTTGTCAACACTATGTTTGGAATTTTAAAAATCTGACATACACGGTTGTGTTCAAGATAGTTTTTGGAGTATAATGAAACAAAAATAATTTTTGGTGAATAGTAACCTAACCTTATGAATAGTAACCTAACCTGATGAATAGTAATATGAACCTTATGAATATTAAATAAGAATAGTATTACCTATGAAAAATAAAATAAAATATAGACATCTTAGAAAGTGACAATTTGACCTTAGTAAACATTTTTGGTATTTTATAAGTCATAAATAATTAATTATAATTAAATAATTAATTTAAAAGAATATTTATTTACCTGAAATGTATTCATAAATTATTGAATCAATGCCTAATAGTTTTTAGATAATTTTATAAGACCCTACGTAATTTTTGAAAGAACTGCAAAATCAGTTTTAATTTTAAAAACTGTTTTTAAGTAAATTATGATTTTAATTAAATATTAAATTAATAATGTATATAAAATTATTTTTGAAAAATGGACTTCATTTTTGGATTCTACACGTCAAAAAATGGTTTGGTTTATGTTTTGGGATTTTTCTGAGATACTTGAATTTTTGGTGAATAGTAGAATACATTAATTTACTATATAAATAAATTTTAATTAAAACCCACTATTCCTGACATCACAAGTGATGTAATCACCCAAATCCCCAACAAACATGCCTTATTTACTATTATTGGTCATCCAAGACTCAATATTCCTTGTCTTAGGTGAAATTAATAAACTAATCAATTTTATATTAAGAAAACCCCTCTCCCCTCCACTATAAAAGCCACCCTTCACTCCCTCTTTTCCTCGCACCTCTCAAACTCCATGCCTTCTCTAAACTCTGACCAAACACCTTCCCTATCCTCTCCCCCACGTCCAAGAGCTGCTGGTCTCATCAAAAGACCAAGCTTATTCCCTTAAGGAGGTTCTCAATAGGAGGATTCTAAAGGTAATTTCTCTCCCTCTTCTCCTTTATTTTCCTTTCAAGTTCAAGTTCCTTTCTTGATCTCTCCCTACATATATTCATACAAAATGTTTTGTAACTCCAGTATTATACATATACTGTAATATTTTGATTCTAATTGTATATTATATCACCCTAAACCCTTTCCCTCTTCCTTTTAAATTATTAAAGAGAATGTTGTTCATGTGGTGTTAAATTTATCACCTTCTAAAACAACATGTTCTATTCTTCTATTTCTACCTTCAAATCTAGTCATGAAACCATTTTTATTGTTGAACCAGAATATTTTATATGTATTATGTTCTATTTTATCTTCTAGAAATAACCTATGGCCATATTAATTTGAAAAAAGTTAAAACATGTTCGTTGTGATCCAAAAACCGCTCAAATTAACCCAAATAATCTGCATTTAATTATTATCTAATGATTCTACCCCATGGATCTAATATAAATCATTATAAAATCATTCAATATTATATAATATCATTAATAACATTTAATATCAGTTCTTTATGTTTACCCATGATGTACCCAAACATAATTTAAGAATACAAGTGGACCACTCAAGAAAACCATGAAAACGAATATCCCCGATCAATGTTCTTTAAATACTATAAGTCATACAAAAGAACATAATATGAAATAATGAAACTACAATGAACCATATTAATGTATAAATGGTTCTGGAATATCTAATTAATGACCATAATCTCATTATACAGGACATTAATGAGAAGCAGGCATTCATGTACAAGGTAAGGGGATATCTCGAACCCAATTTTCATCCTTCGGGTTCTCCCTCATTCATTACATTTTTGATGGGGTTACTCCTCAATGATCATTTTTTCATCATTTCCTTTACTTTTCTGGGATATAAATGTTTGTCACTGGTTTTTATTTCCATCAAAATGTTTTCCAAAAGAACTCTTCTTTCAAGATCTCACCTTTTACCACTCATTCAAGGTTGATGGTTCTTGTATCAAGTATGTTGTTCCCTCTTTCTTTTGGGAACCCAAAGTTTATGAATGTATTATTATGAAATGAAATCCATACCATTCCATGGGTTATTTATGTACATGTTTGATATGTGTTCTATGTGTCATGCATGATAATGATAATGTTATGATGCGACGGGTGCACCCGAAATTATATAGCGCAATATGAATGTTTAAATGTGAAGGGAGCACCTGGAATTATATAACGCTGCAATGCATTGGGACAAGTGATGAATCTCATGAGTAAATGTTAAATTATGTGTAAAAAAAATTCTATCTTGGTTCACAAATATGTGTGGTAGTTATCCACTAAGACATGATGTTTCATTTTTATGCATTGCCACATTTCAAGTCTTTTATTTATGCTCCTCTCATGTTCATGATCATTTTCCTATGTCATGATTATGCTCAACCCATGATATATTTTTATTATCTATCCTCTTACTGGGTGTTTAGCTCACCCCTTTTGATGTATATCCTCAGGTGGCTACATTTACTATGGAGAAGACATGGGCCACTAAGAATCTAGTGAAAAATAAATTTAATAAATGATTATGGTAGATGTTATATTTGTTATGTGTGGTCCTAGTTTTCCCAATACACTAAACCATTGGATCCTCTATGTGTAATACTCTTATGTTGTTTATCTTTGAAATGATGTAATAGTAATGAAAGAAAAGGTCGGGTCTCTATATTTGGTATCAGAGGAAAGGTTTAGTTAATTTGGGAATTAGGATTAGTAAACCCTAGAGAAAACCTCTAGTATAAGAATAAGTACAAATACGAACACAAGAATATTTACATAGGGACCCCATATGATATGTTTTTGGAATAATTGTTTAAATTAATATGTTATTAATGAATTGTTTACTTATGTTTTGTTCTAACCTTTTCTATTTTAGAAAATGCGGGGAACCATGGGAAATCAGGCCAACAACTCTTGCGAGGGCCAATGCAACGATTGACCGAACGCCATCCCCAATGATTTTGGAGTTGGAGTTAAAAACTTCATAGTGATTCTACACAATTATCTCGGGTTATGATTAATAACCATAATAATGGGGAACATCCTCCTTCACCAAATAGGGAGAAAAAAGATATTGAATGTTTTATGCGGCAACAACCACCGACGTTTTGTGGATCTTCTGATCCACTAGTTGCAGAATAGTGGGTCAAATCCATGGAGAATATATTTGATGTTATTCATTATTCCGAGATGGAGAATGTGACTCTAGCCGTTTATCGTCTAAATGGAGAAGCTGATGAATGGTGGTCTTTGATTAAGAACACCAAGCCAAGGGATGAAATTGAAGAGATGGAATGACAAGACATTATGATAATGGATCTTAAGAAGTACTTCCCCTAAACTCTTCACACAAATATGGAGAGGGAATTCATAGAGCTCAAGCAAAAAGAAGGAGAATCTGCCACCACATATGAAGAAAATTTCAGAAGGCTTGCAAGGTATGCTTCGGGTTTTGTTATCAACAATGATAGCAAAATTGATAGATTCTTTAGTAGATTAAAACCACATCTTTGAAAGGCTCTTGCAATTCGAGACATTGGGAGTTATGAAGAAGTTGTTCGTTGTTCTCTCAAAGTGGAGATGGGGTTTGGAGAATGGTCCCATGGCTTTGGTGATAAGAAAATAAATATGGTGTTTCAAGCTGGTGGATCTAGTGAGAAAGGTGGGAAGAAAAATCAATGACCCACATGCCAAAAATGTGGGAAGTTGCACCATGGTAACTTCCTCAAAGGTATGGGGAAATGCTTTATGTGTGGGAAAGAAGGACACCAAGCTCAAGAGTGTCAAAAAGACATGAAAAAGAAGGATAATGTAGCCGATGAAAGGAGAGAACCACTCGTGGTTCGATGCTACAACTGTAGGGAGCTAGGGAACTATTAAAACCAGTGCACTAAACCTCGAGCTCTCAAGGGTAATCAGCGCCAACAACAACCAAATCCAAAGGAAAAAGGGAAGGCTTATGAAATCACTACTGCGGAGGTGGAACAAGATAATGAATTCGTACAAGGTACATTTCCTATTCACACAAGAATGGAAAAAGTCTTATTTGATTCTAGTTCTACACATTCCTTTATATCTTGAAAGTGTGCTAGAACTTTAGAATCGAATCCCTGAAACCTTGAAGTAGAGATATCTGTAAAAAGACCATGTGGTGAAATCATTGAAACCCAATTGCTTGACTCTTCTCCTATTGACGTATGTGGTAGGATTCTTCTGGAAAATCTCGTAATACTACCCTTGGTGGAATTCGACGATATAATGGGAATGGATTGGCTCTCGTTATATAGAGAACATATCAACTTTCAGGAAAAGGATATATATTTTCATATTCCAAACCATCCCATGCTCCTCTACAAATGCAAGAAAGATCATGAATATCCTTTGAATAATCCTTCAATGGTGTGGGTGTTGATTCCATATGAAAAGGCATACCTCGCCCAAATGGTTGAGTCGAAGGAATGTTCCAACCTTGTGGAAATGCCCATCGTGAGGGAAAACAGTGATGTATTTCCCGAAGAGTTACCTGGAATTCCCCCAGATCGTGAGGTAGAGTTCTCAATTGAACACATACCCGAAGCAACTCATATCTCGTAGTGCCCCTATAGGATGGCTCCTATCGAACTGGAGGATTTAAAGAAGTAGTTGCAAGAGCATCTGGACAAAGGGTTCGTACGCCCTAGTGCATCACCATGGGGTGAGCTAGTGCTCTTTGTAAATAATAAGGATGGAACCATTCGGTTGTGTATCGATTATTGGGAACTCAACAAGATCACCATAATGAACAAGTATCCCATCCCAAGGATTGATGACTTGTTAGACCAGTTAAGAAGAGCTCAATACTTCTCAAAGGTGGATATTTGTTCTGGATATCATCAAGTAAAGGAGAAGAAGGAAGATATTTAGAAGACTGCCTTCCGTATAAGGTATGGGCACAATGAGTTTTTGGTGATTCCCTTTGGACTTACTAATACCCCTCCAATCTTCATGTATTTGATGAATAGTATCTTTAGACATTACCTCAACAAATTTGTGGTAGTTTTTATCGATGATATTCTCATCTACTCCAAGAGCAAGGAGGAACATGAAGAACATCTAAGACTTGTGTTGGCGACATTAAATAAAGAGAAGTTGTATGCCATGTTCATCAAGTGTGACTTTTGGATGAATCATGTCACGTTCTTGGGACATGTGATCACAAACGAGGGAATTTTTGTGGACCCTTCAATGACAAAGGATATTGACGAATGGCCCAGGCCCTCTAGTGCCACAGAAATCCGTTGTTTTCTTAGATTAGCTGGGTAATATCAACGTTTGTGAGAAACCTATCATGATTTCCAAGCCCACTAACTATGTTATCACAAAAAGGGGTAAAGTATGTATGGATGGAAGAATGTGAGGGAAGCGTCACAGAGATTAAGAGAAGGCTGATCACTGCCCCTGTACTCACACTACCGAAAAGTGGAAAACGTTTTGTGATATACAGTGATGCTTCAACGGAATGATTGGGTTGTGTGCTCTTGAAAAATGATAATGTGATAGCCTATGCCTCACGACGGTTGAAGATCCATGAGCAGAACTACTCGACGCATGATCTAGAGCTAGCAGCCGTGATTTTGGCCTTGAAAATCTTGTGGCACTACCTTTATGGTGAGAATTGTGACTTATACACCAACAACAAGATCCTAATGTATATATTCACACAAAAGGAGCTCAACATGCGTCAAAGGATATGGTTAGTTCTAATAAAGGATTTCAGTTGCTCTATTCACTATCATCCAGGAAAGGAGAACAAGGTAGCTGAAGCTCTAAGTAGAAAAGAACCTTCTACTCCATCCATGTTGAGGATTGAGAAAGACCCTATCTTCATGGATATGAAAATAATGGATTTGGAAATCATAAGGGCAGGGGATACTTCCTCCTTTTCCCAAATGATTGAGCAACCATCCATCCAAGAGAATATTAAGGAAGCACAATTGGGTGATGTGGAGATACAAAAGAGGGTGAATGTAGTAAAGGAAGGGAAGCTGAAAGTGTTCCATATCGACGATGATGGTGTGATTCGGTTTGGAACGCGGCTTTGTGTGCCTTCATCACCCGGGATAAAGAAGGAGCTATTGGATAATGCACATAGATCAACTTTCTCTATCCATCCTGGAAGTACCAAGATGTATCGTGATCTCTGAGAGCACTTATGGTTGGATAACATGAAGAAGGAGATTGAGGAATATATATCAAGGTGCTTGGTATGTGAGCAAGTTAAAACTGATTGACAAATGTCCGAAGGTATGATGCATCCATTGCTTATACCCATGTGGAAATGGGATGTTACTATGGATTTTGTCAAGGGTCTCCCAAAGACGTCAAAGGGAAATAATGAAATATGTGTTGTGGTTGATCGACTCACCAAGACTACCCATTTTATAACTATTCAGGAAGACCACTCAGTTGAACGACTTGCCAGGATATATGTGAAAGGATTAGTGTGATTGCACGGTGTTCCACTCTCGACTGTCTCTGACCATGATCCAAGGTTCACATCTATGTTCTGGAGGATCCCTCAACATGCTTTGAGTACTGAATTAAATTTCAGCATGGCCTATCACCCCCAAACTGAAGGCTAGTCTGAATTTACTATTCAGACGCTCGAAGATATGCTAAGAGCCTGCTCTCTTGAATTCAAAGGTGGTTGGGATCAGCATCTCCCATTGGTTGAGTTCTCATACAACAATAGCTTTCACTCGAGTATTCTGATGGCTCCGTATGAAGCTCTTTATGGAATGTGATGTAGAACGCCAACCTGTTGGGATGAAGATGGAGAACGAAAGCTACTTTTTCCCGATCTTGTTCAAGAGATGACAGAGAAGGTTCAAGTCATCTATAAAGACTTCAAAGCTTCTCATAGTCATCAAAAGAGCTATGCTGACAACCGTCGAAGAGACTTGGAGTTCAACGTTGGAGATAAAGTCTTCCTTTGAATATCTCCTAGGAAGAGAGTCATGAGATTTGGGAAGAAAGGGAAGTTAAGCCCAAGGTACATTAGCCGATTTGTGATCCTTGACCGTATAGGAGCTATGGCCTATCTTGTGGCCCTTCCACCAAATATGGCTCATGTTTATGATGTGTTTCATGTATCACTACTGAGGAAGTACAAAAAAAACCCCTCATATGTACTAAACTCAGAGGTGGTGCACCTGAAAGATGATCTCTCCTATGAGGAGCAGCTGGTAAAATTTTTGGACCGAAGTGATAAGGTTCTACGCAGCAAGACAACCCACCTTTTCAAAGTGTTGTGGAGGAACCATAAGTTTGAAGAAGCAACATGGGAACCAGAAGAGGCAATGAAGGAGAAGTACCCTCACCATTTTGTGTAAAGTGAAATTTCAGGGGCGAAATTTCTTAAAGGGGGAGGAATGTAATGACCCAAAGTATTTCAATAGAAAATTACCTTCATATATTTATGTCATAAAAACACAAAATAATAAACTACTAAGTGATTAGTGACCTTTAAACATAATTTTGTCACCACTATGATTGGAATTTTAAAAATCTGACACACATGGTTGTGTTCAATATAGTTTTCAGAGTCTAATGAAACAAAAATAATTTTTGGTGAATAGTAACCTACCCTTATGAATAGTAACCTACCCTGATGAATAGTAATATAACCCTTATGAATAGTAAATAAGACTAGCATTACCAATGAATAATAAAATAAAATTTAGACATCTTAGGAAGTGACAATTTGACCTTAGTAAACATTTTTGGTATTTTATAAGTCATAAAGAATTAATTATAATTAATTAATTAATTTGAAAGAATATTTATTTCCCTGAAATGTTTTCATAAATTATTTAATCAATTCCGAATATTTTTTAGATAATTTTATAAGACACTACATAATTTTTTAAAGAACTGCAAAATCAGTTTTAATTTTAAAAACTGTTTTTTTAAGTAAATTATGAATTTAATTAAATATTAAATTAATAATACATAGAATAATATTTTTGAAAAATGGACTTCATTTTATAATTCTAGACATCAAAATATGGTTGGGGTAATGTTTTTGGATTTTTCTGAGATACATGATTTTTTTGTGAATAGTAGAATATATTAATTTACCATATAAATACATTTTAATTAAGACCCACTATTCATGACATCACAAGTGATGTAAGAACCCAAATCTCGAAATAACATGCCTTATTTACTATTATTTGTCATCCAAGACTCACTATTCATTGTCTTAGGTGAAATTAATAAAGTAATCAATTTTATATTAAGAAACCCCTCTCCCCTCCATTGTAAAAGCCACCCTTCACTCCATCTTTTCCTCACACCTCTAATGCTCCAATCCTTCTCTAAACTCTGCCCAAACACCTTACCTAGCCTCTCCCACACGTCCAAGAGCTCCTGGTCTCATCAAAAGACCTATATGAGGCTCTTATGGAGGTTCTCAAGAGGAGGATTCTAAAGGCAATTTCTCTACCTCTTCTTCTTTAATTTCCTTTCAAGTTCATGTTCCTTTCTTGATCTCTCCCTACCTATCTTCATCCAAATGGTTTTGTAACTACAGTATTATAAATACATTTTAATATTATGATTGTAATGTTATATTATATCACCTCACACCCTTTCCCTCTTCCTTTTATTTTATTAAAGATAACGTTCATCATGATGTGTTAAATTTAACACCTTCAAAAAGGACATGTTCTCTTCTTCAATTTATACCTTCAAATATGGTCATGAAACCATTTTTATTGTTGAACCAGAATATTTTATATGTATTATGTTCTATTTTATGTTCTGGAAATAACCTATGTCCATATTACTAAGTAAAAAGTTAAAACATGGTCGTTGTGATCCAAAAACCGCTCAAATTAACCCAAATAATCTTCATTTAATTCTTATCTAATGATTCGTCCACATGGATCTACCCAAACCTTCATTTAAGAATACAAGTGGACCGCTCAAGAAAACCATGAAAACGAACATCCCCGATCAATGTTTTTTAAACTCTATAAGTCATCCAAAGGAACATAATATGAAATAATGAAACCAGAATGAACCCTATTAATGTATAAAAGGTTATGGAATATCTAATTAATGAATATAATTTCATTATACCAGACATTAAAGAGAAGGAGGCATTCGAGTAAAAGGTAAGGGGAAATCTCGAACCCAATTTTCTTCCTTAGGGTTCTCCCTCTTTAATTCCTTTTTTGATATGGTTAACCCTCAATGATCATTGGTTCATCATTTCCATTACTTTTCTGAGATATATATGTTTGTCACTGGTTTTTATTTCCATCAAAATGTCTTCCAAAAGAACACTTCTTTCAAGATCTCTCCATTTACCTCTCATTCAAGGTTGATGGATCTTCTATCAATTATGTTGTTCCCTCTTTCTTTTGGGAACCCAAAGTTTATGAATATGTTATTTTGAAATAAAACCGATTACATTACATGGGTTATTTATGTACATGTTTGATATGTGTTCTATTTGGGAAGAATGATAATGATAATGTTATGATGTGATGGGTGTGCCCGAAATTATATAGCGCTCCAATGCATTGGGTAAAGTGATTAATCTGATGAGTAAATGTGAAATGATGTGTGAAAAAGATGCTAGATTGGTTCAAAAATACGTGTGGTAGTTAACCACTAAGACATGATGTTTCATCATTATGCATTTCCACATTTCATGTCTTTTATTTATGCTCCTCTCATGTTCATGATCATTTTCTTATGTCATGATTATGCTCACCCCATGATATATTGTTCTTATCTATCCTCCTACTGGGCTTTTAGCTCACCCCTTTTGATGTATATCCTCAGGTGGATACATGTACTAAGGATCGGACAAGTGCCACTAAGAATCTAGTGAAGAAGAAATTAAATAAATGACTATGGTGGATGTTGTATTTTATATGTGTCGTCCTAGTTTTCCCAAGACACTAAACCTTTGGTTCCTCTATGTGTAATACTATTATGTTTTTTATCTTTGAAATGATGTAACAGTAATAAAAGAAAAGGCTGGGTCTCTATAGCATGGATAGAATAACGAATGTTGTTGTACCATTTTTATAATAACATAAAAAATGTATAATGTATAAGAGTTATTATTTTCGAATGGAATCAATAAGTAAAGTGGAAGTGGAAGAAGAAAATAACATTGAAAGAGGTGGTCAAATTGTTATCTCTTCTACGGGTGTTTCCTTTTGATTTGATCAATAAGTATCCATAGGTTGTATTTATGATCAAAGTAAGGCATCTAGGTTGAATTAAGGGTAGTTGGGTGAATTTTTTATCTGGGTTTGTCTATGAAAAATGGATTTGGAGGTGTGATTTTGAGAGAAGGGGATGAACCCTTTTATAAGAGAGGGGATGGTCACTTTAGGAAAAGATTATGATATTATTTTATTATACAATCATATTTAGTTTTTAATTAAAAAAACGAATTTATATCAAGGATAAGGTGGGGATGGGTCGAAAACCTCTCAACAAATAGTTTTAGACTTGTTTAGGTCACATTATTAACCTTATCATTTATATTTAACTCTTCGTTAAATAGTTTAACTTTAACCGTGTATTCATGTTTTATTATAATAAATGGTTAATAATCATACTATAAAAAGACAATATAACCCCAATTGGTTCATTATTTATATATATATTTTTATCTATGTCCTTTGGACAGAAATTATATATTTAGGAATATTATATCAATTAAAAATACAACATTTGTTTTAAAAACTCTTTTATTTATATTTTGACACTATTTATTATTTGGTTTTTGGGAAAGTCATGAAAAAATTATCCAATAGAAAAAATTTATTTAATCAACTCTAAAATTTCATATTAAACTAGAAAATTTATTGAAAACCTCTAAATTCTTAATATGAAATTATATTATATTTATAATATTAATTAGTTTAATCATTCAATAATAAGGTAATTACACTATCATCATTCTGTCATAAATAAAATAAATTATTTAATGTCTAAAAATTATAAATTAAATTAAATTGTGTTGGAAATATTATTATATTTATAATGAAAATTTATTAGCGAATTTATCTTATGTATAACCCTATATTAAAAATGGCTCAGTTATTAAACATTGAATATGACATGTTTAACTCTTCATTAAATAAAAAAATAATAAATCAAAAAATCTAATCCATGTGAACCAAAAAGATCATATTTTATTACTATGGTTGATTTGTTTGAATTAAAATTATATAATATAATTATGACATGTGTTAGGGTAATTATAATATCATTATTAACTATAAATAACCTATTTAGTTTTAACTATGATAAATAAAATTCAAAAGATACTATTCACCAAAAATTATTTTCATCGTATACAACAAAATATTACTTATTGATTCCAAATATTTCACAAGGATTTTTGAAATTAATTTTACAAAAGTGGTAAAATAACATTTTATGAAAATTTGGAAATGTGCATGTAAGGTGGGTAAAAGACATTTAACTGTTTAATAAAATTTTATACATCTATTTTTTTATAAAATTACACCAATGAATTACATTGAACAAATTTAGGTAATATGTATCTATTTTGACCTAGAATAAATTTAAATTAAATAATTAATTATTTAAATAGAATTTTTCTTTTACACAAATAATGTAGTGGATTTTAGTATTCATCAAAAATTGAATGTTCTTAGAAAAAACCAAAATTTCACCCGAATATAATTTTGATATTCCGAACACAAAAATGAAGTCTATTTTCATAATGATAAATTATACAATTTAAAAAAGTGTGTATCAAAATTCATAATATATAGTTTGATTTGTCATGGAGTTCTTGAACTTTATTTTGTGTACATCGCAAGCTATTGCATTATTCAAGGAGAAGTGTATCATGGAAGCATGTGGTGTAACATTCTTCCCTCCATAAAATAAGTCTGTCCACAAAATTTCTATAATATGACAACATAAAAATATTTGAATTGTTCTTCATCATACGTTCTTCATGTTCCCACATTTCCTATTCCCTCTTATGGTTTCTCAATAAAACTTTTACCAGGCTAGTCATCCAGTTTCTCAACACTTGTTCTCTGGTATCAATAATATTGACAGGATGTTGACAATAAGATAGACCATGTTCCAATTCTAATTCATCATTGTTGAGTGTGTGCATTGGTTCAGGCATGTATTATCTTAATAGTGATACATGGAACACATCATGAACATTGGAAATACATGGAGGCATTGCCAAATGGTATGCTACAACTCCAATTCGTTTTAGAATTTCCAAAGGTCTGATATACCACGAACTTATTTTTTTTCTTCTTACTAAATTGTATAACACCCTTCCATGGTGAAACCGTCAAGAAAACATGATCTCTTACTTGAAATTCCGAATTATTCTTTTGTTTATCAGCAAAACTTATCTTCATACGTTGAGCTGCTTTGATGTGGGTTTTGATAATCATCACCATATCCATTGTTTCCTCAACATGTTCTGGGCCTATGAATTTTATTTAAACATCATCATCTCAACGAGTTGGTGTGCGAAATCTTCTTCCATATAACACTATATATGGTGTTATCTGAATACTTGAATTGAAGCTATTGTTATAGGAAAATTATATCAAAGGTAAATATTGATCCCAAATACCTTGAAAGTCAAGTGATTACGATCTCAACATGTCTTATAAGGCTTGAATTTTCTGTTCTGAATGTCCATCTATTTGAGTGTGGTAGTTAGTACTCTAACGAAGTTCAGTATCTAGGTCTTTCTAATGAATTTTCCGGAATCATTATGTAAAATTGGGATCATGATCCAAAACAATCGATAGGGGTAGTCATTAATGTCTTACAACTTCATTAATATATATTCTTGCTAAATGTTCAAAGGGGAAATCATCTCTTATAGTATGAAAATGTACTGACTCCATAAGATGATCAATAATGACACATATTGTATCATTCCTTCTAGGAGTCTTTAGTATCCCCTTGATAATTTCCTTTGTAATATCATCTCATTTCCACTAAGGTTATGGAATAGAGTTCATGACTTTTCATGGATGTTGTATTCCATCCTTCAACTGTTTAAAACCAATACATCCCGACACATAATCAGTAATCTCCCTCTTCATTTTTTCCACTCAAAAAGTTCCTTCAAATATCTATACATATAAGTACTACCAGTGTGTATAGATATATTGGATCTTCAAAAATCATCAAAATATTACCTTTTTAGATCATATATGTCAGGAACACAAAGTCTCTTACCAAATTTCAAAATTATATCTTCACATACGTATTCAATCAATCTCTTATCATTCACAGCTTTAATTTTCATTTGAAACTTCACATCTTCAGTCTGAGAAATTATTATCCAGTATAGTATGGTGGATTGGAAACCATTTGAAAAAGTGTTGATGTTTCAAACTTCCATGATTATTCCCATATCCATCATTACAAGATCCATGAACTTAGGATCCTTTCCAACTCTCATCATGTTCAAAACTCCTCGATCCTTTCTGCACAAAGCATATGCCACCTTATTTTCCATCTTTGGGTGGTAGTGTATAGTGAAATCATAATAATTGAGTAGTTAAATCCATTTCCTTTGACTCATGTTGACTTCTTCCTATGAGAAAATATACTTGAAACTCTTGTGATAAGTATATTTTTATCTTTTTTTCCCATAGAGATAGTGTATCTATATCTTCAAAGAAAATCATACACCTTATAATTGCAGACCATGAGTGAGATAATTTTGTTCATGACTTTTTAACTATTGTGATGCATATGAAATAAATCTATCATTCTATATAAGGACACATCCATGTCATTTCTTAGAAACATCACTATAAAAAAACCATCATTCCACGACGGTAGAAGAGATAGAATCATTGACTATTCAACTCTCTGGTTCATCGAAACATTATAATCATTCTTTTTTCCAAACAAATTTAATGCCTTTATGTATACGAATGGTTAATGGGTTAGCCCATCAGGCATAATCATTGATGAATCAATGATAATAAATTTCTAAACCAATAAAACTGGTTACCCTAGTTTTACTTGTCAATGATGGCCATTTTTGTATTGCACATTTCTATGAAGGACCAATAGATATTTAATCCATAGAGACAATGTGGATATGAATAGAAATATCATACAGAAATAACTCACACTTTCTGAACATCCAATATAATTCATTTCATCTAATAGTCAATAGAATAGTTTTCAAGTGATTTTCAGGATCTTCTAATCATTTTGAGTATACCAAGATATAATCAATAAATACCACTACAATGTCATGAATATATTACTTGAAAACTAAATTCATTTGATCCCTGATATCATATGTTGCATTTTTCATTCAAAAACTCATTTCTGTAAACCCATAATTCCTATACATGGTTTGAAATGCTCTTTTTGGAATGTCATCCTCATTCACACTAAACTGATAATATCCAGAGGAATGGTCAATCTTTAAAAAATATTGATCTTCTTGATGTTGATTGAATAAATCATCAATGAGAAGTAGTGGATACTTTCTCTTTATTATTATAGAAATGACCACCCTATCGTAACTGAACAACCTCATAGATCCATCTTTCTCATAAAAAAAGAACAGGGGCTCCCCTTGGAGAAACAATAGGGAGAATAAATACCTTATTACTCAATTCATTAAACTGATTCTTTAGTTCAACAAATTATAGCGTGGAAATTATATAAGGGTTCTTTGATATGAGACTTGAATAAGGAATTATTTCAATGGTTGACTCAATTTCTTATTTTGGAGGATGTCCAGGTAAATCCACTAGAAACACTTAAACATAATATTTAAAAATTGGTACATCCTCTATTTGAAAATTAATTTCCTCACACATAGATATTTCATTCTCATACTCCCCAATAATTGAACTTAGTAGAGCTTCTGGGGGTGGATCAGGATGAGAATCCATTGGTGATGTTTCTTCCCTATAGTTAAGGTACACATTTTCATCATCAAAAATTATAACCTCTTTTTTATTACTATAAATTATTGCATCATGGCCTGAAATCCAATCCATGACTAGGATTATATCAAAATCAATCATGGGTATGATTACGAAATCAACAGATAAATTACATTTATATGTATTAATGGGATCTGATTCACAAAAATATGTTGCAATGATACTTCCCTTAGATGTTTTGACTGACAAAACCCTTATTAAATCAATTTGGAAAAATCAAATATTCTATGAAAACTGGGAATATATGAAAATATGCGATGATCCAAAATCATATAAGGTATTGGATAATCTTGAGTAAATCATTAAATTACCCACCACAATGTTATTCGGAGATTCAACCTCTGCAGTAGTGATAGTATAAGCTTTCCTTTCCTCCCTTATCATTTTCTGAGGTATGTTTCCTTGATTATTTGGACACTTATTTTCATAATTCCCCATTTCTCTACAATTATAACATTCAACATTTAAATCTTTTTTATTTCCAATTCAATCATGAACATAGTGTCCTTTTTCACCACACATGTAAAAAACTCTCATTCGCTTCATGCAAATAGCGGGTTATTTCATTCATCATTTATTATAGGATGCTAATTCCACTTTTCCCTTCTTCCCCTTATTTTCAATTCACGAGTGTTAAGAAGATCTCTTTTTCTTGTAATTTACATAAAAGTAATATGAAATAGAGAATTCATTTTCTGTATTGATAGCACACGAGACAATATCATTGTATGATGAGAAGGATTATGAGACTAATGCTTACTGGAGAAATGGTTTTAACCCTTAATATAAGCGATCAATATTTCTCCATGTGTTATGTTTCTAATATTCATCATGTATTGATATCCTTGTAAAATTAGACTCATACTTTACAACATTCACATCATCCTATTACCTCAGACTCATTAATTTCCATTCCATATCTACCAGTTGTTCACGAGGAAATGAGTATTCTTTAAAAAGCTATTTAAACTCTTATAATTTCATATATGATACTTCTTCATCCTCTTTTTTGTTTTTAATTAATTACCACCATTGATATTCATCTCTCATGAGGTGATAAACTGCAAGGACTACTTTTTCCCGTTCATTATTCCCAAATAATGTAATAATTTCTCATTTTATCTTTTCCATTTCTTAGATATAAAGGGATTTGTAGTACTATTTAATATCGATGGTTGATGGCTCATGAAGCGATCTAAAATTTATCCACCCTATTGTGGATCAGGGTGCTCCAAACATGTAAGATTATTATATATTACTTGAGTGAGTTGTCCCAGTATGTTAACAATTTGTTATACACAGATTGCTTAATCAGCTCGACAGTAATTATCTTTAGTAGGAGGAAAATCCTTACACGGATTACGTGCATTGATATGGTTTCCATTCCATACACTATGCACCATTTCTAATCAGTGGAAAACACTGGATAAATTTATCAATCACAATTAAAAATTACAAACTAGTAAAATACGTATCATAAATTGATCAGTTTATGCATATAATCAATAATCATAAAAATGATTTCTTTGATTATGTATTTACTTATAATTCATTCATAATGGTTTGTCATGAAAATGTGAATTAACCTAAGAATTTACTTTAGTTGTGGCATAACCAGCAATGCAGTAAGGCCTGTTGTCATGTACCACGTTACCTCAGGTCCAGCTCGAAACTCTTTGTCGGAGTTTTTACTCCTAGGTATATCTGTGCAAGAGCCAACTCTACCGAATCATATCTATACAGGGATGTATTTTCTGAAAATAAACAAAATATTTACATTACCAAAATTCTAGGAAGTATTTCTATACTAATCGTCTAATTCTATCTTAGGGCACTATTTTCTAATCAGAGTTTTTCAAAATATAGATTATATGGATTGTAATAAACATCCATTGATACCAATTGTAAAACTCCAACAATAGTTAACCATAGTTGGTGTATTATTACATAACATTGGAATGATATAAAAAGATCATGTCCAAATGTCTGATTAGTTTAGTGGCCGTGGAAGTACAAGAAACAATCATAAGATTTACATTACATTATGACTTGAAAAACAATATTATTTTGTTTTCGTTGAATAAATTCATCATCCTTAGACTATCCCTGCAGGTCAGCCATAATATAATTTTTCGCATCCTGAGATAATAATATATAGAAAGAGGTGAAATCAGGTTCTTAGTAACAATAACAATATAGCTAAAACATTCATAAATAAGCATAAAGATTTAAGGAAATTAATAATACTAAAACAAAAGAATTTTAATCCAAAACATCAGCATAATATGGAAAAGGTAAATCAAATAATTTCATTTACTTTATCACATGGATATTCTACTAGCCAGATATTCACATGTAATATAAATATCTAATTTCATTATGATTGAATGCATAATACTGGACATCATAACTACATAGTCAAGGCCTCATGCCAAGACTATAAACAATATTTTGTCACGACCTTGTTCCAAGATACTAGTTTGTCTTAGGATACCTACTAATGCATCAAGGATCAATAGTGTGATCCACCCATCACTTTCTATGTCCAATGCATTCCTTATATGAAAAGGATGAAACATAAGAAAAACGTTCATATTAACAATAGCATACAAAATATCAATACTTTAACCATAAACCATGAATAGTATACAAATAACACATCCCTAGTCAATCATATCACAAAACCATTAAAACAATATGGAATATTGTATCATAATAAATCAACATTAAAAAAATTTAAAATACATCAAAACATGTTGAAATAGATAAAATCAATACAATTTGAGAGATATAACACATTCTATTTTGACTTAATTTAAAATTCACATAATTATAAAAGAAACCATTTATTTTGATAATATTCTTATTATCTTGTATGGTATGCTTCTATGGTGTTATAATGGTGGAAAATAGCCTCATTTGCAGTATAAGTTAAAAAAGATTTTTTATTGGTCAAAAAGGTCATAATGTACATTATTTGGAAAACGACGAAACGTTTCCTTTCAAAACATATTATAATAAGTCAAAAATGGGTATAAATGACTTTAACAATTATTATAGAAAATATTAAAGAAAAATTGAATTACATTTTTATAGAACATAGATGTGGATGAAAAAGAGGTTCCAGTAGATAATCATGTATAAACAATGTAAGATAATGGAGAGATTGTTGAATTAACCCATACCTTGTACATTTACTTGATCGATGGTATGTTAAATTCTTGTATAATAGTTATATAATTGTTATTAAATTATATAATAACCACATACATATGTATGATATCATATATGATGTTTTAAAATATCTTTGATAATAATACTTTAGTAGTATCATTGTTTATGGTGTTAACTGATTTGTTTGCTGTTATATGCATGGTTACATATTACATGTCTGTTATTGATAGGATTTATATGACTCATATCCAATTTGATATTAATTTCATAATAATTATTTTTAATCAAAAAATTAAAATTATTCTAAATGGTTGTGATGAGAAATGAATTTTATCGTGTTCGTGGAGACGGTAATCCGTGCGTACGCACGAACGACAATATAATTCTATTGAATGTAAAATCAAATGTAATCGGATGGAATATCATATAAAAATAATAATAAACATGTTTTATTTATTATTTAAAATATTTATACTAATTATTATTCATGTCAATATAATGAAGTGTTTGAATAACAAACTACACCACGACGTGGAGATGGTAAGCCGTATGCAAACACGTATAATGACTAGTCATTAATAGGTTCTATAGAATAATGAATGTTATTGTAACATAATTATAATAAAATAAAAATATATAAAAGTAAATATTGTTATTATGTTTGTATAAAAAAAACAATGAATGAGGAAGTGGAAGAAGAAAAGTACTTTCAAAGTGGTGGTGAAATTATTATATCTTCTTGGGATGTTTCTTTTGGAGTTGATAAATAGGGCTCCATAGATTGTCTTTCTGATCAATGTAAGACCATTAGTTTGAAATGAGGGAAGTTGGGAGGATATTTGGTCAGGATATTATAGAGAAAAATGGATTTTGAGGTATTATATTGAGAGAAGGGGGTGTGCCCTTTTATAAGAGAGGGTGTGGTCACTTTAGGAAAATATTGAAATATTATTTTATTATATAATGGTATTTGGATTTTAAGGAAAACAAAAGGATTTATGTTAAGGATATGGTGGGTATGGGTATAAAAAATCTCAACCAATAGGTTTTAGAGAGTTTTAAGTCACCTTATTAACCTTATCCTTTTGATATAACTCTTAGTTAAATAGTTTAACTTTTACCATGTATTCTTGAATTATTATTTCTAATGGTTAATAGAAATAAAATGAAAATACTAGAGAAACCCAAGAGATTCATTATGGATATTAATAATAGTATCTATGTCCTTTGCCTGATCCATATATTATTAGTAATATTATGTCAATTAATAATATTCTATTTGTTTCAAAAAATCATTTATTTCAATTATGACACTATTTAAAATATGGTTTTTATGAAAGGGATAAATAATATATCACTTTGAAAAAAATTATTCAATAAACCCTAACATGACATATTAACTGATAAACTTAGTGGAATACATAAAAAGTATATATTTTAAATTATATTAACATTTATAATATAAATTATTTTAATATTTCATAAATAAATCAATTATTGCATCATCATTGTGTCAATAAATTTTTTATTATTTAATGTATAAAAATTATAAATAAATTTTCATTTTGTAGGAAATATTTTTCTATTTAAAATTAATATTTATATTTTAATTTATCAAATGAATAACCCTATATTAATATGGTTTGGTTATTAAATGATGAATTTAATACCTTTTAATCTTCATTAAATAAAATAATAATAAATGCCCTAATCAAATCCATGTGGACCTAAAGGATCATATATTACTCATAAGGTTTACATTGGTCATAATAAACATATCCAATAGAATTAGGACATGTGTTAGGTAATTATACTATCATTTTTCCTTTAATTAACCTATTTATTTTTCACCGTGGTAAATAAAAATCAAATTTTACTTTTCAGTAAAAATTATTTTCATCATATTAAACGAAATTTTACTTACTGATGTCAACCGTGTCTCTCCTATTTTTGAAACTCAATTCACAAAAGTGATAAAATTACATTTTATGGAAATTCATAAATGTTCTTAGAAGGTGGGTAAAAGACGTTAAAATATTCAATAATATTTTAGACATCTATTTTTATTATAAAATAAACAATGAATTAAATTTAACATATATAGATATTATGTTACTATTTTGACATAAAATAAATTTAAATAAAATAAATAATTATTTAAATAAAAAGTTGGTATTAAACAATAACGCAGTGTTTTTCACTATTCTTCAAAAATTGATAGCTTTCAAAAAAATAACAAAAAAGAACCTTTAGAGAAATTTGATATTACAAACACAAAAATTAATTACATTTTGAAAAATTTAATTTATAATATATAAAAAATTGGGTATTAGTCTTCATAATGGCTAGTTTGATTGGTCGTGGTGTGCTAAACATGATAGTGTTTACAATGCAAGCTATTACATTATTTAATGTGAAGTGTACCATGGAAGCATGGGGTGTTACACTAACTATTTACACAATTTTTACCGCTTGATACCAAATATGAAAGCCATTTTTAAAAATTAAAAACACATATGTTTCAAAAATTAATTTAAAATTAATTCCCATTATTAAAACCGAAAATCGGGTTTTTACGAAGAAAAAACTATCAACAAATTTACATGTGTTTAAGTATTATTTAAATGTGAAATTATGTATAATCAATTAAAATAAATTAAATAATACATATATAATCTAATTATACTTTAAAACCACTCATATATACAACATATCATAATAAATTATTTCAATTAAAAAAAGATGGTTTTAATTAAAAATTTTAGTTTTTCACTACCCATAAAAATTTGAAAGTAATTATAAAAGTACAAAAAATTTAACCAAACAAAATTTTTATGTCCTTATTTTAATGGAGAATTTTAATTAATCAAATTGAATATATTACATTTTAAAATATTGAATTTAAAAAGGGTTCATCATTAGGAGGTGGAAAATTTGTATTTTTGAAAAGAAAATTACTTCTTTTATCTATAAAAATGAATTTTTCCTTATATAATGACTCTGAAACAGAAAATTTGAATGTTAAAATTATATGGGATATATATAAAATTCAAATTTTGGTTTTTACTCTTCATAAAATCTTTTTTAAACGGCTAGTTTTATAGGTCATGGTGTTCTTTAATTCGGTGTTGTGTACATACACATTATTGTAATATTCAAAGAGTAATGTAGCATGAAATCATTGGGTGTTACATTCATTCCTACAACAATAAATTTCTTCCTATAAACATGAAATTATACTTTGAAAATAAATGTTTAAAAACATAGAAAATACAGTTGTGGAAACCCACATTGCAAATAGGGTTAATAAAATTTAGTCTCTATAATAGGGAAAGGGAAATGAAAACGTCACCACAAAAGTATGATTTCGAATAGGATAAAATATGAGGAAATTATATTTGGAGGGAAATGTCACTATTTATAGGGTGTTATTGAGGTCATCAATAACAAACATGTAAATGGAAAATTGATAGCCTCAAAGCCATAAATCTATGATGATTTAAAATATCATCAGTTCAAAAAAATAAGGTATTAGGATAAAACATTTTTGGTTTTAAGATACATTCCCTAATGATTAAGAATTGATTTCTTCATATAAAAATAAAAAAGAATACTATACAAGTAGAGTTACATTATTTAACTAATTTCTACCACAAAATAATATTTGACACGAAAACATAATATAACTCAAATATATTTTATTCATCTTAATCATAATCGGTTATAAATATAAACAAGTACAATTTAAATGAAGAAAATCATTTTGTATTTACCAGGGAGTTCCTGTAGGCTAGTGGTAGGTGTTAAAGCCTTATTGCACTTTGGTTGTGAATTCTATTCCAGCAGCATTGTCTGACACGATGGGTTATTTCACAACCTGCTGGTTGTCCATTTACAAAAAGTATAGTATTTTTATATTCCAAAAAAAATTTCAAAATTGTTTTAACCTTCAACTACAATATCCAAATTTCTACATAATACATTACAACCTTTATATTTCTCTAAAATAATTCTGTCCAAACTCTCTCTAAAAGGAATCTAAATTCCAAAATCAATTGTAACATCAGATTCCCTAAACAATGTAATGATTATCTCATTATCACATACTCAAAATATGATTACCTTCATCATATAAAAAACGTAATGAAAGTAAAAAGTACATTATTAAAATACTTATATATAACACATTCTTCTAATAAGAAGAATATATTTCTTGAATCCAAAAACACAAAAACATTAATTATTCCACTTCACTTGTAGTAACAACATAACCATGGCTTTGATCCCTTCATCTTTTCTTAGGTATGTTTTATTTCTTCTTATGAAATAAATTTTCATAATGCCCCATTTCTCTACAGTTGTAGAATTCAACATTGGCAGCTGTTGAGTCAATAAGGTTTTCCTTATGACTTTTCCATTCCTTCTTGTTTTGAAAATCACAAACACCTTATCTTTAAGGAAAATTGCTTTTGTAAGGAAAATGCTTTCTTAAGGAAAATTGCTTTTATAAGGAAAAATGCTTTCTTAAGGAAAATCGCTTTTATAAGAAAAATTTATCCTTATCATATTTTCATTAATATTTTTCTTAAGTATGAAATTCGGATTCACTTTCTCGGAATCACTAAAACTGATAAAAAGCATTCTGTTTTAAGATTCGGTTCTGGACAAGAACTATAAGGAAGTTTCATTCCGAATTCCGGATATGAATTCTGACTTAGTTCTATTCCAGATTTAGGATACGAATTCTGAAGAAGAATTCTCATTACGAATTCTAATGAAGAAATCCCATTCCGAATTCTCATTACGAATTCTGAAGAATAATTCTCATAACGAATTCCAATGAAGAATTCTCATTACGAATTCCAATTAAGAATTCTCATTACCAATTCTAATGAAGAAATATCATTCCGAATTCTCATTACGAATTCTGATAAAGAATTCTTATTACGAATTCTGATGACGAATTCTCATTACGAATTCTGATAATAAATTCTCATTACGAATTCTGATGATGAATTCTCATTACGATTTCTGATGACGAATTCCTATTCCGAATTCCTACTCCGAATTCTCATTCCGAATTCTCCTATTAAATAGAATCTGATTATCATTGTTTTATACACTCTGAATTTACTCACTCCGAACTTTCACTCCGAAATTTCTATTCCGAACTTTTATGTTAGAGTTTAAAACGATGTCGTACTTTCTGTTACACTTGTTTTGTTATAAAACGATGTCGTCCATTTTGTTATAAACTAACCGTTGTCTAAGTGACACGTGTACAGGTCCCTCCGAACTTTAAGGAAAATATGACCGTTGGAGAGGAGCTGACCTTACCTATAAATAGGAGCTCATTTGAAAGAGCTCGGTGCTGATTACTGAAAAAGTGCTTACATGCTGTTGAAGTGATTTCTAGAGAGAGAGTCTATTATTAACTCTCAAAAGCTTCGTGCGACTCCGAATGTTGGTGATTACATTCGAGGGCTTCCGGGGATAGGAAGACAGAGGTTCCGACTACCTTAAAGATCGAGGGCTTTCTTGCTAAGAAAGACAGAGGTGCCGACTACCTTAAAGATCGAGGGCTTTCTTGTTGAGAAAGACAGAGGTTGCCAACTACCTTGAAGTTGAGGGCTTGCGGGGATAGCAAGACAGAGACACCGATCTTCGTATCGAGGGCTTACCCTGGTGTGGGTAAGACAGACTTGCTTGAAAGTATAAATCAAGGGACCTTTATCCAAGGTTGTTGGATACCCTTCTCTTTGGGTTAAAAGACTATTATCTTGTTACTAGTAGTTTTACTACTTGTCTTTATTCCGCTGTAAATTTGTATCTTAAGGAAAGTATAATTTTCTTATACTTCCTTACTTACTCTGATTAGTTTAGATTCTATACGCTTTAAGGTAGAATCTCATATTGTAACTTTTGTTAAGTTTCACTTTCCGGAACCATATTTCCGGAACCTACTTTTGGAATCTCTTTCCATGTTTAGTTTGGTGTTAGAGGTATTGTGAATTTACTTAGTTTAACTTTGTTAAACTTAGCCCTTTCCTTTTCTTAAGGAAACTCTAGTTGTTCATAACTAACTTTAAAGGTTCCAAAGGAATTTTTAAAGTATACAATTCACCCCCCCTCTTGTATATTGAGCATCTCATATTATATTTCGATCCTACAATTGGTATCATAGGTTGGAAACCTCTTACTCTATACCATTCTTACATTTGGTATCAGAGCCTTGGTTACTGAAATACTTGTACTCACATACAAGTTTTTCTTGCTCAATTTTCTATTCCGAACTTTGTCTTTCCGGATTTTCCATTCCGAAATTTTCCCATTCCGAACATTGTGATTGCGATTCTAAGCTACTAACAAGTTTGTATCCAAGTTATTTTCAAGTATGGCAGGAATTAATGTTGGATCTATTGACAATCTGAATCCTACAAGGCCACCTATCTTTGATGGTAATGATTATGAATACTGGAGAGATCGTATGAAGACTTTTGTTATCAATACTGGGGTAGATAACTTTGTCATGCTTACTGGTGATTATAAAATTCCTGACAAGGAAGTCAGAACCTTTACTAACCAGGAGAAGCAAGAATATCAACTCAACTACAAGGTACGCAATACTTTATTATGTTCAATGACTAGAAATATATATAGCCAAATTTCTTCTTGTGAAGAAGCTAACTGTATATGGAAGAAGCTAGAGGTTACACACTTTGGGACTTCTAAGGTGATTGAGACTAGAAGAGCTATTCTTAGAGCTGAATATCATGGCTTCAGTTTTCCATATGGAGAACCTATCTGTAAAGTTCAACAAAGATTTATGACAATTGTAAACAGTCTACAATCTATGGGAGAGAAAGGTTTAGATGATGAAGCTCTTGTGGACAAGATAATTGATATTATGCCCAATGAGTGGGAATCCAAGAGAACAGCTATAGATGAGAACATGAAGGTTACTCAAATTACTCTTGATGAATTATTTGGAACTCTTCTACAACATGAGACCAGAATGAAGAGAGATGCTGACAACATCAAGAAGAAGAATGGAAATGGTACTGTTGATTTTACTACAACTTCAAATCAGATGAAAGCTAAGAATCCTGAGAGAGTAACCAGATCCAAATCGAAGAAAGTTATTTTCCAATCCGAATCTAGTGAGAGTGAAGTTTCAGAAAATGAATTAGCCAATCTTGCTCGAAGGATGAACAAGATAGCTGGACAGAGAAACTTTCAATCCAAGTATAAGAAGAAGGATAGGAAAGATAAGAAAGATGGAGAAGTTACTTGTTATGAATGTAAAAGAGCTGGACACATTAGACCAGATTGCCCTATGCTCAGAAAGAAAGAAAGGAAGGAAAGGCATTCAGACAGAAACAGGAAGAAGTATTACAAAGCTAAAGCTAAGAAAGTTTTGAAAGCTAATGATACCTGGAGTGCCAGTGGTGGTGACTCTTCAGATGAATCTTCTGAATATGAATCTTCAGGACAGAAGAATCTTGGTCTTATAGCCAGATTACCTATTGAAAATCATTGTCTTATGGCTAAGGTACGAAATGCTGAATCATTGACTAATGTTTCCTTAAATTCTAATGATAGTAAGTATTATAACTCTTCTGATGAAGAATCATCTTCTGATGAGGAAAATACTTTACCTACTTATGAAGAAGTCTCTAGGTTTGCTGAACTTCATGAGATTTAGAATTCCAAACTCAACAAGAAACTTGATAAGGCAAATTCTAGGAATTCTATTCTTACTAAAGAGATATCAGATCTTTCTAAAGATATTGATAAGAAAAATGCTGATTTTGAAAATATTTCAAAAAATCTTGAGGAAGTAAGTTCTGAGAAGAACAAACTTTCTAAAGAATTAGAAAAAGTAATTTCTAATAAAAATGTTTTCGAGTCTAACTCTAGTTCAAAATCTAATGATTTTGAGGATAAAAACTTGGTTGTAAAACTCAAGTCCGAAATTTTTTCCTTAATGAAGTGTTTATCAAACTTTACCCATGGTAAGGAACATTTTGATAAGATGTATTCTCAAATACGACCTTTAAGAAATAAATCCGGATTTGGTTATACCCAAGCAAAACCTGTTTTCAGCAACAATTATTTTGTTCCTCAAAGTGCCCCATTTTGCACTAAATGTCAATGTGGTGGTCACTGGGCAAGAAATTGTTCCTTAAACAAAACCCAATCCTTAGGTTTTCATAAAGCTTACTTTTCTAAGAAAATGTGGATACCTAAAATTTTATTGTCTGGAAATCTCGGATCCAAACAAGTTTGGATTCCGAAAGTCTAACTTTGTTCTTAATTTCAGGAAAATAAAGAAAGTTCCAGCAACAATATTTGGTACATGGATAGTGGATGTTCCCGGCATATGACTGGTAACAAAAGCTTTTTTGAAAAGATTATCAAAACGAAAGGAGGAAAGGTAACTTTCAGAGACAATGCTAAGGGAGAGATTGTTGGTATTGGTAATATAGTTCTTTTAGGTAAAACTTTGATTTCAAATGTTCTTTTTGTTAAAGGTCTTAAGCACAACCTCATTAGCATAAGTCAGTTATGTGATGAAGGTTACCTTGTGAATTTTAGGAATGATAAATGCTTAGTTCACAATTCCAAGGAAGAATTTATTCTCTCAGCCAATAAGCAAGAGAATGTTTACACCTTAAACATAGAAGACCTAAGAAGCCAAGATTTACCTTGCCTAAGTGCAACGGAAGATCACTCTTGGTTATGGCATAGAAGATTAGGACACTGTAATCTTAGAAACCTATGTAAACTCTCTAAGAAGAAAACTTGTTAAGGATCTACCGGAGCATAGATTTGATTCTTCTAAAGTTTGTGATCCTTGTCAGTATGGAAAGCAACATAAATCTAGTTTTAAGTCAATCGGTGAAGTCTCAACAACCGATGCATTACAGTTGGTGCATATGGATCTTTTTGGTCCAACACAAACTGGAAGCATTGGAGGCAAATACTATGTGTTTGTTCTTGTTGATGATTACACTAGATTTACTTGGGTCTATTTTCTAGCAAAGAAATCTGAAGCTTTTTCTTATTTCAAAAGTTTTAGAGCCCAAGTTAAAAATGAGAAAAACCTTCCATTGAAAACTATTCATAGTGATCATGGAGGAGAATTTCAAAATTCTGATTTTGAAACTTTTTGTAGTAAGAAAGGTATTACTCACAACTTTTCATCACCTAGAACTCCTCAACAGAATGGTGTAGTTGAAAGAAGAAATAGAATTCTTCAAGAGATAACTAGAACCATGTTGAGTGAATATTCTATTGCTAGACATTTCTGGGCTGAAGCTGTAAGTACTGCTTGTTATACTATAAATCGAGTTTTGATTAGACCTTTTCTTAATAAAACTCCTTTTGAGTTATGGAATGGTAGAAAACCAAGACTTTCCTACTTCAAGGTTTTTGGTTGCAAAGTAATCATTTTGAATACTAAAGATAACTTACATAAATTCGCTCCAAAATCTGATGAAGGAATTTTCTTAGGATATTCCACAACCTCTAAGGCATATAGAGTTTTTAATAAAAATACTTGTACTGTTGAGGAAACAGTACATGTAAAATTTGATGAATCAGATCCTTTTGTTTTTAAAACCTCCCAACCTACATCCTCGGATGTGTTTTCAAAAACTGATTATCAACCGTTGATAGAAGAACCTTCTGATAAGGAAATTGTTCTAGAAGATAATTCTAAAACATTTACCCCAGAAGACTTTCTACCTTATGTTGATGAACAGGTTTTACAAAACCCAAATCAGGTGTTTCTAAAGAATCATCCCAGTGATAGTATCATTTGTGATGTAAATCAACCTGTAAGGACTAGAAGTTCCTTAAGAAATGAAGTAGAACATCTAGCATTTCTTTCCCAATTAGAGCCTAAAAGCACTGATGAAGCTTTAGGTGATGATGATTGGAACAAAGCAATGCAAGATAAACTAAATGAATTCGAAAGGAATAAAGTCTGGACCTTGGTTGAGAGACCTAAGGAAACTTCTGTTATTGGAGTAAAATGGGTTTTCAGGAATAAATGTGATGATAATGGAGTCATTGTTAGAAATAAAGCTAGACTTGTTGCTAAAGGATATAATCAGCAAGAAGGAATAGACTATGAAGAAACCTATGCTCCAGTAGCTAGACTTGAATCTATCCGTATTCTACTTGCCTTTGCAGCATTCTTTAATTTCAAACTATTTCAAATGGATGTGAAATGTTCTTTTCTTAACGGTTATGTTCAAGAGGAAGTTTTTGTTGAACAACCTCCTGGATTTGAAGATACAAAACATCCTGATCATGTTTTTAGACTTACCAAAGCTTTGAATGGCCTTAAACAAGCCCCACGAGCATGGTATGATAGACTCACTGGATTTTTGCTTCAAAATAACTATGTTAAGGGAAATGCAGATCCAACCCTTTTTATAAAGAAAGATAAGAAAAATGTTTTGATTGTTCAAATTTATGTTGATGACATTATATTTGGTTCAACTCAGCAATCTTTGACTGACTCCTTTGCTAGTCTAATGAAATCTGAGTTTGAAATGAGTATGATGGGTGAGTTAACATTTTTCCTTGGTTTTCAAATTTCTCAAAAACCAGAAGGAACCTACATATCCCAACATAAGTATATTAAAGATCTTCTTAAAAAGTATGGTTATGACAACACTAAGAGTATAAGTACTCCCATTGGTACCTCAAACTCTTTAGATCTTGATGAAGCTGGGAAACCAGTAGATCAAACATCTTTTAGAGGTATGATTGGAAGTCTACTTTACTTAACAGCTAGTCAACCAGACTTAATGTTTTCAGTATGCTTATGTGCAAGATATCAATCCAATCCTAAGGAATCTCACTTAAAGGCAGTAAAAAGAATTTTTCGCTACCTTAAGGGAACCATGGATCTAGGATTATTTTATACTTCTGGAAATGATTTTGTTCTAAAAAGCTTTTCTGATGCTGACTTTGGTGGATGTAGAATGGATAGGAAAAGTACATCCGGAACTTGTCATTTCTTAGGAGATTCATTAGTTTCTTGGTCATGCAAGAAGCAACATTCTGTTGCACTCTCCACTGCTAAAGCTGAATATGTAGCAGCTGGAAGTTGTTGTGCACAAGTGTTGTGGATGCAACACACACTCACAGACTATGGCCTGAGTTTTTTTAAAACTCAAATTTTGTGTGATAACACAAGTGCCATTGCCCTAAGTAAAAACCCTGCACATCACTCTCGTGCAAAACAAATAGATATTAGGCATCACTTTCTTAGGGATCACACACTTAAAGGAGATATTATTCTTCAGTTTATCGGAACGCAAGAACAACTTGCTGATATTTTCACAAAATCTTTACCTTCTGATAGATTTGAATATATTAAACAGAAGTTAGGAATGATAACTGTAAGGTAATCTTCCTCAATTAACTTTCTGTTGAAAAATCTCCTTACAGTAATAAACTCCTTTTCATAGGGGGAGTACATTTGTTTGTTTATTTAACAAAGTTTTTCAAATTTTGTTTTCAAACTTTTCGGAACGACAATGTCCAGAATGGAATTTCCGGAACAACAATTTTCCAGAAAGGATATTTTCGCACAGAATACTTCTGGAATGGAAGTATTCGTATTGAAAATTTCCGGAATGGAAAACTTTCGTACTGGTATTTTCATAACGGAACTTCCGTACTAAGTCTTCCGTATTGACTTTTTGTGTTTACCTTTTCGTATTGAGTTTTCCGTATTGACTTTTTGTGTTTACCTTTTCGTATTGAGTTTTCCGTATTGACTTTTTGTGTTTACCTTTTCGTATTGAGTTTTCCGTATTGACTTTTTGTGTTTACCTTTTCGTATTGAGTTTTTCGTATTGACTTTTTTGTATTTAGTTTTTCGTATTGAATTTTTCGTAGTCGTCTTTATATTACCCATTACGAATAACTTTCCTAAGCTAATCCGAAAGGTATGATTTCCTTACTGAAGTTTTCGTAATCATATTTTACTTGCTGACAATTTCTTATAGTTTGTTTTCGGATTATAGTTTTCTTAAATCTTTGTTTTAATAAAACTTCAAAAAGATCGGATTCAAGCTTTCAACCGTTAGATCAGATCTCAGATCATTCTAAACCGTTAGATCAACCGAGGAAGTTGAACCGTCATCCCATTGCCTATATAAAGGGGACCCTATTTTTTGAGTCCCACATCGATTTCAAGCTTTTGCGTGCTGAAGCTCTGACTCTCTGATTTAAGGCCATTCCGAACTTCAGTCTTCTCAGTTCCGAACTTCTCAGAGACTTCAGATCCGAATGTCTGCAGAGTTAGCTTCTCAAGAAATGTCTTCAACTAAGCCCATTTCATAGTGGTTAGTCTACAGAGAGCGGTTAGTTCATCCGAATTTCTTCAGCAATTATGATTCTATTATATCAAAGAATATCAAGATGAATGGCTGGGAGGATGTTGCGATATCAAAAACCGGCAACCAAGATGAAGTCTACTCTGACTTGCTTGTCGAGTTTTATGAGACAGTTTCTTTCTTCGTGGAAGATAATAGAGAAAAGTTTTCCTTCAAATCGTATGGAAAGACATATAAGCTATCTTACACCAAGGCTGCAAGCTTGGTAGGGCTGAGTTATGAAGGGGAAGCTGAGTTTATCTAGCACGTTCTGCCAGACTCCTTGGGTAGTTTCAACAAGGTGAAAGCCTTAGAAATTCTCGGATTAGATGATGATAAGGCTCCGAAAATTGGAAGTCTTTCTACAAACTTCCGGATTCTGGAGTTATGGGTGCAAGGGCTTATCGTACCGAGAAAAGGAGACAAGGACAGCTTGAAGAAGAGTGAGATATACATCTTGGATTTTCTGATAAATCTAAGAAAGTTCAACCCGATGAAGCATATTCTTCTCAACATTGATAATTTGAAGAAGGGGAATCTAAGATCTCAGATAGTGATGTACCCGGCAATATTGTCGAAGCTGATAGTTCGGTGCCTAGAATCCTTCAAGGTTGCTTGTAGTTCTAAGCCGAAAGTTTGCAAGATCATGTTGCTCAGTGATGCAACTCTTAAAAGGATGAATATAGCTTTTAACAAGGAGTCAGGGAAATTCATTGATCTACCGCCTCAAGCAGAAGTGACTCCGAAAGTGGCTGATCCGGAATCATCAAAGCCGGTAAGGAAGAGGAAGCAGAATGAAGTGGTAAGTGAAGCTGAGGAACCCAAGTCTAAGGAAGTCCATTCCGCACCTCCTAAGCCTAAGAAGAAGAAGACATATACTAATGAGGTTGCAGCGAAGTGGAGAGCTGACAAGGAGAAGAGGAAGGAAGGAGATCCGCAGTTCGGATTGGATCCTGCAGAGGCTAAAGCTCTGAAAGAAAAGGCTGCTGATGAGCTTGAGAAGCAAGCTAAGGAAAAGAAGCTGAAGAAGAAGTTGTCAGAAGCTGAGGCTGTGCAAGCTTTGTTGAAGTTTAATGAAATGGTTTCAGCAACCATTCCCGTTCCGAGATCTTTTTCTCTGGAATCTCTACCTGAGACTCCAGGAAGAAATCTTGTAACTCCGGAAGAGGCTGTTCCTACTGAGGAAGTAGAGCAAGTGGAAGAGGTTGAAGAAGCGGCTGAAGGAAGTGGTGAGACAAGAGATGTGCTCAAACAAGTAGATGAATATAAGGGAACTCCTTCGGAACACCTCTCGCTCCGAACATCTGAAGCTCAATCTTCAAAGCTTGCTACTCCTGCAATGGAAGAAGAAAAGGGAGAAGAAGAAGTTACTTGTCAAGAACATATTTTACTTGATTCTGCTCAGATGGGAAACATGGAAGCCAATGTTCAAGAAGATGCTGATGAGGAAGATAAAATTGTTCAAGTCTCTGATAGTGAGAACAGATCTCCGGAACAGGTCTCAATTCCGGAAAAAGATAAGGGAAAGCAAATTCTTACTGATACCCCGAGTTCTGAAAAGAGTATGAGGAAGGAAGATGGTAGCTCTTCTAAGAGGAAGTTGGAGCTTATTGAAGAAGAAAACTCTCCGAGCAAGTTGTCTGATTCGGAATCATCATCGTTGGGGCACGATTTTGTTGTACAGTCCTTGAAGAAGATGGTGGGAACAATTCCGACCTTCTCCAGTATTGACTCTCGGTGCCAGATGCTCCAACATACAATGAATCAGAAAACTGACTCCGTATCCATGGTTATGGATAAATGTGTTGAGATAGAAGCCCAGTTCAAAAATTTCTTTATTGGTTACGAAGCCCATAAAAGATCTTGCAAAAGGATGACTAGCTGGTCGAAGAAGAATGTGGAAGAGATGAGGTTGCTGGATGAGTTTCAGGAGAATGTTAAGGATGCATTTCAAACCGAGGACAAGAAGTTTCATGAGATGACTGCATCATTCGATGAGAAATTGACAGAGGAAAAGAACATTCGGAGTCAGGAAGTAAGAGATCTGAATGGAAAGCTCAACTCTGTTAATCAAAGTTGGAAATTTGAAAGGGATCATCGGATCAATTTTCTAGAAAGGATAAAGTCTCAGGAAGAGAAAATGGAAGCTCAGGAAGAAAAGTTGAAGGCTCAGGAAGAAATCATTCAAGCTCAGTCAGCAAGAATAGTTGCCTTAGAAAAGCAAGCAGAGGAAGATCATAAGGATCTCAAGAAGATCAAGACAATTCTCAAGGGGCTCATGGCAAAGGAGAAAGATCCGAAATGACCAATCCGATCTTTTTGTTGTAATCTGTTTTTGTTGCTGGCATTTCAAATATAATGAAAATTGTGCTTGTTGTTTCTATTGTTTTCGTTACTAATCTTTTCAGGTACTTTGTTATTTTGTTTCCATTCCCTCCAATTCTTTTTGAAAATCACAAAGGGGGAGAAGGAAAAGATCCTTAAGAAAAAGAGGAAATCTAATAAGTGCTTATCAAAGGGGGAGAAAGAAAAATACCCAAGGAGATAGAACTCTAATAAGAGTTTGTTTAAGGGGGAGTTTTTCTTAAAGAAACATCACTCCGGAAATATGAATACGATCCTTAGAGACTCAAAGCCTAAGGGGGAGTTAGTCGTATTCATCTATATTCTTAAATCAAGGGAGATAAGCTTTAATATGTTTATTTCTTCTTAGAATAGCTTTTTCGTAAGGATGTTTGTGCTTTCCAAAAAGGGGGAGATTGTTGAGTCAATAAGGTTTTCCTTATGACTTTTCCATTCCTTCTTGTTTTGAAAATCACAAACACCTTATCTTTAAGGAAAATTGCTTTTGTAAGGAAAATGCTTTCTTAAGGAAAATTGCTTTTATAAGGAAAAATGCTTTCTTAAGGAAAATCGATTTTATAAGAAAAATTTATCCTTATCATATTTTCATTAATATTTTTCTTAAGTATGAAATTCGGATTCACTTTCTCGGAATCACTAAAACTGATAAAAAGCATTCTGTTTTAAGATTCGGTTCTGGACAAGAACTATAAGGAAGTTTCATTCCGAATTCTGGATATGAATTCTGACTTAGTTCTATTCCAGATTCAGGATACGAATTCTGAAGAAGAATTCTCATTACGAATTCTAATGAAGAAATCCCATTCCGAATTCTCATTACGAATTCTGAAGAAGAATTCTCATAACGAATTCCAATGAAGAATTCTCATTACGAATTACAATTAAGAATTCTCATTACGAATTCTAATGAAGAAATCTCATTCCGAATTCTCATTACGAATTCTGATAAAGAATTCTTATTACGAATTTTGATGACGAATTCTCATTACGAATTCTGATGATAAATTCTCATTACGAATTCTGATGATGAATTCTCATTACGATTTCTGATGACGAATTCCTATTCCGAATTCCTACTCCGAATTCTCATTCCGAATTCTCCTATTAAACAGAATCTGATTATCATTGTTTTATACACTCTGAATTTACTCACTCCGAACTTTCACTCCGAAATTTCTATTCCGAACTTTTATGTTAGAGTTTAAAACGATGTCGTACTTTCTGTTACACTTGTTTTGTTATAAAACGATGTCGTCCATTTTGTTATAAACTAACCGTTGTCTAAGTGACACGTGTACAGGTCCCTCCGAACTTTAAGGAAAATATGACCGTTGGAGAGGAGCTGACCTTACCTATAAATAGGAGCTCATTTGAAAGAGCTCGGTGCTGATTACTGAAAAAGTGCTTACATGCTGTTGAAGTGATTTATAGAGAGAGAGTCTCTTATTAACTCTCAAAAGCTTCGTGCGACTCCGAATGTTGGTGATTACATTCGAGGGCTTCCGGGGATAGGAAGACAGAGGTGCCGACTACCTTAAAGATCGAGGGCTTTCTTGCTGAGAAAGACAGAGGTGCCGACTACCTTAAAGATCAAGAGCTTTCTTGCTGAGAAAGACAGAGGTTGCCAACTACCTTGAAGTTGAGGGCTTGCAGGGATAGCAAGACAGAGACACCGATCTTCGTATCGAGGGCTTACCCTGGTGTGGGTAAGACAGACTTTCTTGAAAGTATAAATCAAGGGACCTTTATCCAAGGTTGTTGGATACCCTTCTCTTTGGGTTAAAAGACTATTATCTTGTTACTAGTAGTTTTACTACTTGTCTTTATTCCGCTGTAAATTTGTATCTTAAGGAAAGTATAATTTTCTTATACTTCCTTACTTACTCTGATTAGTTTAGATTCTATACGCTTTAAGGTAGAATCTCATATTGTAACTTTTGTTAAGTTTCACTTTCCGGAACCATATTTCCGGAACCTACTTTTGGAATCTCTTTCCAAGTTTAGTTTGGTGTTAGAGGTATTGTGAATTTACTTAGTTTAACTTTGTTAAACTTAGCCCTTTCCTTTTCTTAAGGAAACTCTAGTTGTTCATAACTAACTTTAAAGGTTCCAAAGGAATTTTTAAAGTATACAATTCACCCCCCTCTTGTATATTGAGCATCTCATATTATATTTCGATCCTACAATTGGTATCAGAGGTTGGAAACCTCTTACTCTATACCATTCTTACAGCAGCCTCTTTTTTCCCATTAAATAACAAGCCCAGTGTCCTTTTTAAACATATTTTTAACAAACTACCATTATTTTTAGGAAAGTACGAGGATTTTTCATTCAACAATCAACCCATAAGGGAAAATAAATCTTTAACATTCCCCCTTTATCACTCTCTTTATTTACCATTCTCTTCCTCTATTTCATTACATTAACGTCATAAGACTTAGAAAATTCCTTTTCTATTTTGATAACACATGAGAAAATATATTCATACATCGATAAGGAGTTTGAGACTAGTGTTCGACGGAGAAATGACTTTATCCTATAAAATAATCAACCAATCATAATTTTTGGGTTATTTATATAATCATCTTAATGCCTAGATAAACATGTAATGTTTTCCTCGTACATTGCAACCTTCTCATCATCCTTTTTCCTCGGGATTAGAAATTACCTTTCCATATCTGCTCAATGTTCATGAGGATTGAAATTTTCTAATAAAAGATCTTTAATCTCCCAACATTCCATATTTTATACTATTTCATCTTCTCTTCTGTTTTTAATTAATGACCAGCTCTAATCTACATCTCCCGTGAGTTGATAAACTGCAATGAAAACATTTTCCCATTCCCTACTCCCCAAAACATGAATTATTTTCTCTAAGGAACATATCCATTGCTCAGCTAAAAATGGATTTTTAGTCCAATTTAATGATAGTGGTTGTTTCCTCATGAATCCGTCTAACATTGATACTCCACAACATGGATCAGGCTGGTTCAAATGTGTAATGTTATTACTCATAACCAGAGTGATTTTTCCCATTATGGATATATATAGTTCATCACAGGTTGCATCACTACCTCCACTATAATCATCATGATTACTATGGAAATCCCTAATTGAATTACATATGTTGATATGATTTCCATTCCTTCCACAATGTTCCTTTTCTAAAAAATGGCATACACTAGATTAGTTTATGAACAACAATAAATAATTTCAAACTAGTAAAATACCTAACATAAATTTAATAGTTTATTCATATAATCCATTGTCATAAAAAATGTTTCCTTTAAGGATGTATTTACTCATAAATCCATCATAATGGTAAGTAATGAAAATGTGAAATATCATAAACATATACTGTGACAGTTTCGTAACCAAGAGTGCAACAAGGCCCATTGTCTTATATCAGGATAACTCTGGTCAAGACCAAATATCATTGTCGGAGTTTTCACTCCACGATACAATGGTTCTAGAGCTGATTCTGCCAGATCGTATCCATAAAAGTATTTATTTCATGTTAAATTCACAAAAAATCTATATTACCAAATTAATTGGATGTTCATCTATACTAATAATAAAATTCTATCTTAGGGTAATGTTCCCAAATCATTGTTTTTATAAATCTAGTTTCACAGTTTTTAGTAATGTTCTTTTGATACTAACAATAATTCCCCGACCCTATTAACCCAATATCGGTGCATTATTACATAACATTGGCATGGTCACCTGTGATCACGTCCCGAAATACTGATGAGTTTAGTTTCCTTGGAAATAGAAGATATATTCATATGTTTTACATTACAGAATGAAATGGAAAAACAAAAAACATTATGTGCCCTTTGAAAACACTCATATCTCATAGCCTATTCCAGGAAATTAATCATAATATACATCTTTGCATCCTAGGAAAATGAAAACATAAGAAAGCGGTGTTCTCAGATTCTTAGTAAGGATCACAATTTTGTGGAAACTATCATAAACACTTTAGGAAATGTATAAATGTAATACACAATCCAATTAATCATAATAATTAGTATAATATAGTAAATATAAATCAAATAATGTCATTTACTTATTTATATGGATATTCTACTAGTAGAATATTCAAATGTAAAATCAATAGCTAAGTTCATAATGATGGAATTCATAATGTCAGACATCATAAGCACATATTCAAAGCCTTGTGCCAATAATACAAATAAGATTTTGTCAAGGCCTTATTCCAGGACAAAATTTTGTCTCATTAGTACTTATGATACATCTATGAGCTATAACGAGATCCACCCATCACATAGATAGTCCAATTCATTCATCATATGAAAATGTTGAAACATAACACAATCATTAATATTAAAACTAGCTTACAAAATGATAATAATTTAATCATAATCTATGAATGGTATAAAAATAACATATCCACAGTCAAACAAATTAGAAAACCTTCAATAAAATATGGAATGTTTGTATCATAATAAATCAACATAAAACAAGTGTTAAATCCTACAAATGATGTAGACACAAATTAAATCAATTCTATTTGAGAGAAATATCACTTTTTGTTTTGAAATCATTTAATAGTCACATAATTATATAATAAAAAAATTATTTTTGAAATATTATTATATATCAGTTAGGGAATTATCGACTATTTTATAACGGCAGAAAAATAGATGCACCATACATATAATTTAAGAAACACACATCCCTTAATTTATGGAAAAGGTCATAATGTACCTTTTTCTGGAAAAATATGTAGTTATTCCTTTCATAATATATTATATAAATTAAAAAAAAGGTATAAATGAATTTAAAACCTTTTCTAGGAAATATTTAAAATGTTGTGAAATACATTTTTAAGATACACAGATGTGCATGACAAATAAGTCCAAGCAGATAATCACATATAAACAACCTCAGATAATAAAGTTATTGTAAAATTATCCCTTAACTAGTACTTTTCCCTGTTCGAAGGAAAAATAACCTCATTTATAATAGTTAAATAGATTTTATTTAATTATAAAATAACTATATACCTAAATATGGTATTATATATGATTATATAATATTATTTTTTTAATAATATTTCAGTAATATCATTGTTTCTGGTGTTAATTGATTCTTTTTCCTTTATATGTTTTGTTATGTAAGTCATTTTAGTTTGAGATAGGATGTATTTTATTTATATCGATAGTGATATTATGTTTGTAAAGATTATTTTTTCAATCCTAAAATGAAATTTATTCTTGAATTCTTATTATGTGGAATGAATCTCATCGCATTCGTGGATATGGTAATCAGTAAGTACGCACAAGCATCAATATAATTATATGAAGGGTGAAATTTTTCTGTAATTGGATTTTATATCATATAAAAAGAATTATTAACAAATTATTATTATAATTTTTTTCAATTATACTCATAATTATACTTATAAAAATAATCAACTTGTGAATTAAAAACTCCACATGGACGTGTAGATGGTATGTCGTGCATACGAACGTAAGATGAATTTTTCATTAATAGGATGGATAGAATAATGAATATGGTTTTACCATATTTATAATAAATTAAATGTATTTAGGAAGTAATAGAGATATTTTTTCAAGGGAAACAACAATGAATGATGAAGAGGAAGTAGAAAAGAACTATGAACGAGGAGATAAAATTATAACCTCTTCTTCGGGTTCTCCCTTTTGATTTTATCAAAAAGGCTCCATTGGATGGCTTTCTGATAAAAGTAAGGAATATAACTCAATGTGATGGTTCTTGGGAAGGTATTTGAGCAGAGGTTGGTAGATACATATGGATTTAGAGGTGATATTTTGAGAGAATGGGATGTGCACTTCTATAAGAGGGGTGAGGGTCAATTTAGAAAAAGTTTCAAATATTAATTTATTATAAAATCATATTAATTTTATAATGGCTCCAAAAAAGATTTTTTAGTAGATATGGTGGGTATTGGTTGAAATCATCTCAACCAATAGTTTTTAGAAATGATTTGGGAAACATATTAACCTTATCGTTTAGATTTATGTCTTAATTAAATAGTTAAAATTTTACCATGTCTTATTGTATTATTATAATAAATGGTTAATAAACATACTATAAATAGAAAAGAGAACACCAATTTGTTCGTTATTGACATATATAACATTATCTATGTCCTTTGGATGATTATTATAATTTTATTAATATTTTATTATTTAATAATTTGTAATTTTTTTTAAAACATATTTATGTAAATTTTGACACTATTTGGTTTTTTTCTGTCACAAAAACATTAATACTTCCAAAAATATATTTAAAGAACACTATAATGTAATAATCACCTAGAAATTTATTTTATTGAATCAAAACTGTCAAATTATATTTTTTAATAATTATAATTTCATTTATTTTGTTTTTTTCATTAATTAGGTAAATATTCCATCAATATTTTGTCGAAAATAAATATATTTATTTTTTGTCTAAAAATTATAAATAAAATATCTTGATTTAGGAATTTTTATTATTTATAGTATGAATTTATAGTCAATGATATAAATTATATAACCGCATATAAAATTTTTTTTACAATAAGATAAATGTTTATGTTATTTTTTCGTAATTTTATATTAATTATTATAAAATTCCATTATTACTCCCAAGGGAACCATGGGGTCCAAAAATCTAACCAAGGATTACCATGGATAGAAATGTACCTACCAATAGGTTTAGGATACATTTTAAGGTAATTTAATATTATTATAACATTATTTTTTACACTTATTTACCGGATTTACCCTTTAATCATGGTAAATAAAAAATTCACAGAAATAACTATTCATAATGTCAAAAAATAAATGATTCCTATTTAAAAAGATTTTACCTATTAATTACAAATATGGAATCTATTTTTACAAATTCAAAACACAAATTTTTCTGAAATTAATTTAAAATAAAGGCCCTTTGTTAAAACAAAAAACTGGATTTCTAAAAAGTAAAAACTACCAAAAGATTGACATGTGTTTATGTAAAATTTAAATTTTTAATTACATAAAATGAAATAAATTATATTAAATGATAAAAATATAATCTAATTATACTTTAAAACAACTCAAATTTAATATTTATCTATATAAATTATTTTGATTAATTTTTTTTTCAATTAACATTTAGTTTTTTCACATTTCATTAAAACACGAAAGTTATCTGAAAAATAAATATAATTTATCCAAAATAAAATTTTATGTATCACTTCTAAAGAAGAATTTACTTCCATCATATTTAATATATAAAAGTGTAAAAATATGGGATTTAATAATGGTTCGTCATTAAAAGGCGAAAACAACATTTTTTGAAAAAAAACAATTTTGTTGTCTGAAAAACTAATATATTCATTATATTATGTATATGAAACACAAAATATGAATTTTTAAATTATATGGGATATATTTAAAATTCAAAATGTGGTTATTACTATTCATAAAAACTTTTAAATTGGGTAGTTTGACATGTCGTGGTGCGGTTGAACTCGGTGTTCTGTACATTGCACACTATTGTATTATAAAAAGAGAAACGTATTATGGATGCTTGGTGTGTTACAATTAATTATTATATTATTATCTAATTCAATAATTATATTATTAAATAATAAAAATTATTTTTTAGTGAATCATTTATATTATTATATATTAAATGGTAATAATTATTAATAATAAATTATTACTATTGTAACTAATTGTCAATTATTAATCATTCATAATAATTTGAAAAAAATTATAATAATTGTTGTCATTAAATATAAATAACGAAAATTAATTATTTATAATAATTAATAACAATTATATATATTTATATATAACAATTATTAATAATTATTAATAATTTATAATAATTTATAATAATTAGTAAAAATAATCACCATAAAAAATAAATAATTAATAATTATCAATAATTTTTATTAATAGGTCATGGGAAGCCCCCCCCCCCCCACTTACTTTTATTGAATAAAACACACCCATATTGTTATCTTGGGTAAATTGATCCGATTACTTGACCATTATAGCCGTAGTGAGTGTCAAAGCCCAATTCATCTGGCCCATATACCTATTGTTTTCTTTCATGAAGGCCAATGACCATACTGATCCATGCATGCACCCATCCCCCTCTACTTTCATCATCCACTATAAAAGTGTTGTACATTATAGCCAACATAGTGCCTTAAATTTATAATTAGTAATAATGTTTATTTATAGGTAGTGGGGATTCCCCCACCCCATTTTTTGATATAAACATTCCCATATTGTAACTCTTGGTTGGATGATCTCGTTACATTAGAATTGTTGGACATGTGAGAAATAAACCCCTACACCTCAGGCCAATCGGCCATCTTTTCCTGAAGGCCCGCGAATATCTTTATCAATAAAAAAATTCTACCTTGTGGTTCTCCATCATCACCAATACACTAGAAATGTATGTCATGTCCTCCATGGAGTATCTCCATTATTTGTTAGCCACCATAGAATTCATTCATGTCGATGATCCATTTTGTTGGTCACTGTCACCATCTTTTGATAGAATAAACTCCTACCGACACACCACTATTACAAAAACCCACTATTATCACCATCCCCTAACATCTGGTAGGGGGCCATATCCATGCCCATAATTATATATTTGAAAATCTTTGAGTATCATTATCCCCTACACCATTCTGATCCCCCAATGATGCCACTAAGAGAAACTACCATCGTTAACTAACCATGTCATCATGTGGGGTCGATGTCACCACTCATCACATTCGGTGACAAATGTAGCATCTCAAAATTCCACTGTGATTTCATCCCCCTTTTTCATGCTTCCTTAATTTCCCATTATTCTACCTTTGACATGTATCAACTATAGTCTCCCTATATATAGATATAAACATGAATTGAACACTAAAAAAAATATTATTATGGGGATCTTTTCCACTCAACCAAAACCCCATATACATTGTAAAAATTGGTAATTAATAATAATTAAATTGTATTAATTAATAATTAATAACCACAATTATTGATAATAATTATTAATAATTAATAATTTTTATTTATATGTATAATAATATAATAATTAATTAATTTTCATAAATATTATATAGTAAATTATTAATTATCAATATTTTACTATTAATTTATATTATTAATTATTATTATTTATTATTTATTATATATTATTATTATAATCATATTATTTATTATTTATTTTATTAAAAATTAATAATTGTTTTAATATATATTCATTATTATATTTCATAAAAAATATTATTTAAATTAATAAAATTATTCATTTTTATTCATAATATTATCTAATTTTCTATAGTGGAAATGGTAAAGAAATTTCAATATAAACAATGGGAAAAACCTTTTTTTCTGATAAGTGGGATGACCCATTAAATAACACATAGACCTATAGTCATAGTCTCCCAAGGATACAAAACCCAAAAGATTAAACATCCATCTCTATGGACAATGGCCCAACGACCCATTTATCATGCCTAAAATCCCAAGTCCCATTGAGCTTGAATGAGATGAACTAAAGTCACATGTGGCAGTCTTCATCATAGAAAAGAACGAGTAAAATTTCATGTCGCTCTATAATATATAGGAAAACACTTGTGCCCCTATCCAAGGATGTTTCATCACACCTCAATCGATTTATTTCATCATGATGGCGATACACTATGGAAGGGAACCCATCCTTCCCACATTTCCATATGGGGGAGGAATATATGGTAGGTGTCAGCACACTAAAAACATTTTAGAGACACACTTTGGATAATAGTATTGTAGCATCTTGTTATACCATCAACCTGTTTCTAGACATCAGTTGACTAATTACACTATACGGACAATAATTTTTCAAGGCATCCGTTCATCACATATTGTACTACCTGTGAGGTTATAAGGATGAATGACTACTGACCACACATCTATACCACTTTTGAGGCCACCCACCAAGTGGAACACAAATAAAAATATTCTATATTACAAACCTGTAGCACTAATTCAACTTATAGGTGCCATAAAGTCATGTTTTTGCCAAAAAATGATGAACCATTGAACCTTTATGCATGACCTAGAGGGTCCATAGCCCGATGTCCCAAAAAATATACCAAAATTTCACCAATGAATAGTACATGTGTCTATAATTGTACAACCATATTACTTTCATTGTAATATACTACTACTGAGGGTTGAACCCCGAACCTATAATATTAAATGAATGGGTCGATAATAGTTGGGTATATGCTTATTGGAATTTATATTTTTATTGATGATTTTAATTTTATATAATATTCATCAATCAGTTTCATTTTTTTATTATAATATAGTATTTATGATTTATTATTAATAATAAATTATTATTTTAATGAAATAAACATGAATGCGAGTCCGACATGGTAAAATCCACAGGGTAATTCTGGTTCCCCTCCCCTATATAAGGGTTACCTAGTTGGGGACCATAGTTATATTTATGAATTGCACTAATGATGGTAATTCTAAATAAAAATAATGTATTATAAGTAATATTCAATGTTCTAATTCATATATTTATATATATATATATGAAAATTATATATTATATTGGTTTTTTAATAAATATTTTAAATACTATTTTTTATTTTGATATATATTCATATATGTATAAAAAAATCAACAGAATCAAATTAATTTATTCTCTAAGTAAATCATAAATTAATTTGATGGTTTTTCTAAAGTGGAGGGGCAATAATCAATTTGATACTCATCAATACAAAATATCTACATATAAATACATAACCCTAAAAATTATAAACAACCCATTCAATTTTTTCCCTACCAAAATGATTAATAATTATTCAATTGTGTATACTACTCTCACATGTAAATGAATCAAGATATGTTGTGATTACAAGTATTATATTTACTCGAATTTTGTTTTTATTCGTCATCCTCAAGAATCATATTTTGACATAAACTTTCTATAGATGGTATTAAAGGTTTTATAATTTGTAATTTATATTTTCAAAAATTCTAATGTAAAATAAATAGTTTTCCCAAAATTTGCATGTGCCATTAAAACAGTTCCCTTATTTTCTGTTTCACCCCTCCATGTCATTTTGTTGTAAAACAATTACACATTAAATTCATATACCCATGACGAATTTCACTTTTGGGTTCATCGCTGATGAATTTCTCACATCATTCCAATTGAATCCAAATTCTCTTATACAAATGAATCCATATTCAACTACATTAACATGTTTTCTAGGTCTCCACTAAAACTTTATTCCTATAATTTGATATATTTTATATTATGTATTGATAATAACTCATTTCATAACTGACTTCTTCCTCAGTGATTACCTATTTATTTCTACCTACACAACATCTCATCACGATATAATTTCTTTTCCATTTATGTTTCACTTTCTTAAAAAATGACATACATATTTCCTTTAATTAATAGTTTTTCTAATTTTCTATAGTTAAAATAGGATTATTCTATCCTTATGATTCACTTAATATCAGCTTGAATTCTCCTTCATTGGAGAAATATATTTATAGTACCATGATTCTCCATCACATTCCCTTAATGATGACTTCTTCAATTTTATTTAATCTCTTATTATTACAACAAATTGTATTATTCCGATAAGATTATATCTATTATCTATGACCATTGAAATATTCTTCCTCTACCATGATGCATATTTACAAACACCTTATTCTTCCTCAATGATATCTTACCATCTTTCTCCTAGAAGTCCCTCTTTATACCCAATCATTCATTCTGAATTGATAATCTAGCTCCCCATTGAGTCCTCACAAATCCCATTGTTTCCATACATCATTAAGATATAATTCATAGTCTCATATAATATCAAATATGTTGTCTCCATATATTATTCCCACAAATATAATCATAATCCATAATTTTTTAACATATTGATAAGATCCTAATATAGTGTGGGCACAAATCTATAGTTTAAATGCCCAAGGCTCTATTATGATCCCTTTAATGTAATATCATACATCTAAAATATGATATGATGTGTTTTATTAATTTGTTTATCTTTTATTTCTCATAATTAATAGATTTATTATAATTTCTGTTTTAGAATGACATATTTCCAACCTACCTCCTCATCATCCCAATTTTTATCTGTTTTATATTCTATTCTAGGAAAATGATTCAAATTGCATGTTTTTCTCTATGGATTGAATAATTTTGAAGGCCACAAATCTAGTAGCATAGATCAAGTGGTTTATTTTTTTACACAATCATAAGATTTAATTGATCATATAATAAAGGACATAATAATTCATGTAGTCTTAGAAAACATAATGCATACATAAATTTCACATTAAAACTGAAAACACTAAAGACAACTTAGAATTATCATCGAGAACACAATTTTTTCCTTTTAGAATAAATATAAATAACAATAATTAAACTCATCCTGGTATCCAAGTCAAAATAAACATAATAAATAGATGATGTCAGATTCATAGTATTATTATGCTTGCAAAAAAAGTAATATATGGCTTAAATAATATAGAAGGAATAAATTATGATGAAATATTGTGAGATAAACCAAGGAATCATGTGACCATAGTGGGACCGGATTTAGAAAATATCAATTTTTTTCATGAGATCTACCAAGGAATCATGTGACCATAGTGGGACCCTCCATTAACTTACTATAATCAATTCATTACTCATATGAATAAAAGAAAAAATATATAATCAATGTCTGTCTGTACATGGAGGACTAGAAATATATTATATAAATACTATCCCCAATAAAAATGATCATAAACCATAAAATAAAATAAGTTGAATTGTTTTATTATAGAATGTAATCAATAGAATATTAAATTAGGGTAGTTCATGTATAATAAAATACATTAATTATATTATTGGAATATTTCTTATGGAAGTACTCATTTAACATTGAAACTCATTTTTTAATGAAAAAAAATACCCATACTAAAGAAACCATTTCCATTTAAAACATAATTTAATCTTCTATGAATATATTAGTCATGATAGTGGGAAAATATATTTATATCATAAATGTTAACAAATCCCATAACATGTTTGTGAAAATTAAGAAATGTGCATCCTTTAGAAAAGGATAAGAATATTCATTTTAACCATTTTTTAAAATGAAGTAGTGGTAAGAATCATTAATAAGTCATTGTAGAATAATATAAATATTATATGAATGAATTTATGTAAAATATGTATATGGACCAAAAATGAACCCCCTTGGGAATATAAATGTAATAAATCTTGAATAATAAGGATATTGTGAAATAAACACTTACCAATTTGGTAACTTCAAATTAATAATCCCAGATTAAGAATTAAATTAAAATATATATTTACTTATCTTGAAGATAAATAAATTCATTAATTAAAATTTAAAGGGGTTATTTAAAATAATACACAAAAATATATAAAGTGTGAATATGGAATATTCCTCGCAAAAGAAAAATTGAGATGAAAAACCCTAACCTCATGTTTGGTCCCCGTTTTATTTGAAATTCATTGATAAAATCACTGTTTGGGGTTATATATTCTTTAATTATCATTGTGTTTTGGTTTTTTAGTTTCATTAGAAGTACTTTAATTAGATTTTCAACATATTTATAATGTTAATAATTACATATAAATGTTATATCTTTAACATATAATAATTTATAGTAATGTCTAAAAGTTATTGATTCAAAATTAAACAACATCATTCAATGATACATTGCATCGTAAGTATGGATAAATGATGAGGTTTTTTTCCACACGTATGTATGAGAAACATTATAGTTTCCCAATGGATTTAATTGTAATTATAAAGATATAATATATTAATTATAAAAATATTAATATTTTTTAAATATCATATGTAATAATTAAATCAATCATACTTCACTTCCTTAATATATGGTGATGAAAAATGATTTGTATTGCTATGTAGAGATGATAAACCAGACGAATTCATGAGAAATACACTGACATATCATTTTATTGAGAAGAGTGTAGATAATGTATTTTTCATTATCATGTTATCATTTAAGAATATTTAGGTTTCTTATTTTACCATATTATGAAAAATACCATTTATTTAGAAGAGGAACAATTTGAAAAAATTGAAAGTGGTTGGGTAAGATTATTACATATTATTTAGGTGAGCAACATTAGATCATTCCATAAGGTACGTACAATACCTTTTGGTGAAAAAGACCTATATACATTCTATATAGAAGTTTATAGTGGATTTTTAGTTTATGGAGTTTTATAAGAACCAGATTTGTTTATCTGATTGGAGGGGTGTTATTTTATAATTTAGATATAGGGTATTACATGAATTACATGAAATATTAAATTAATGGTATTTAATTTTATAGTCCAAATAAATAAATATTATTCTATTCTATAATTATAGTGGATTGAAATCATATAATAAATTAGAATTTGTGCATTGTTTCGATATGGTTTCACCCTTATGTTTTATTTTTAAACACTCATTAACCTATTTAAAAACAACCAAAATTTAAATTTTTTCTAATCATTAAGGTTTAATAATTTCTCTAATAAATGAAAAATGATCCAAAAAAAGGTCTAGGATTTACGTTTACAAACATATCTAATTTATATGGGAAAAATTATATTTTATTAATTTTGTATCATTTAAAAAATAACATATTTTGAAATATTATTTATGTTACTTTTAACACTATTTATTTAATTTGAAACTAAATACATCAATATAAAAGGTAAATTCGAATATAATCCTTTAAAACTACCCTACGATTTCATATATTTCCAAAAAATAATTAATCAAAAATTTGATATCCCCAACATGTATTTGTTTTATTTATTTAAAAATAAATTATTTTTATTTCATTATTATTTAATAAATGTTATGTCGGCATTGGGAAAATATTTAAGGTGTCTATTTATTTAATAAAATTCAAAAATAAATCACCATCTCGAAACTAATTATATTATTTTTAAACTAACCATTTAGAACTATTCAATTTGGATTATTTGACTTGACCCATCCCAGATGGGCACAACCCGTGACTTCCATAAAACCACCTCCAATAGGATAGGGGATGGAGACTTGAACAGAGTATACAAATCACATAAATGGGATAAATTTTTCTATGTACCTGTACACACATACACATCTCTATTCAAGAAAATTCTTAATAGTAAAACGCTAAGTAAATAATCATGCATAAAACATAGACAAAAAAAATACGCAAGTAGAAAACATGAAGGTAAACAGGTCCAAAATACAAGGCCACCCAAAAGGAGTCTAGAAATGTGAAATATCATGTTCATATAACTCATCCCCTGAATAACATACCCGAAGGGTAGGTATATGGAAAATTATCTAAAGCAGCAAGAGAACACCATGATTCTAAAGTCTCACTAAGAACCTCATGGTCCAATTCCACCTAGTACTCCATAAAGTCATTATCCATCTACACAAGACAATTGTGGTTTATCCCAAAATACAAAAGTGTAAAAAAATATCAACAGGACAACCAAAAACCCAAAAAAAATACATGAAGTATTCCAATGATAAACACAACAAATATACCAAAAGTAAATACATGAATTATTCCACAATGAAATACATGATGTATACCACAATGAAATACAAGAAGTATTCCACTAGAAATAACAAGGGGATCACACATGTATATGTCTTTAATACAAAAACAATGATTATAAAGTGGGTTCTATAAAACACATTGTCTAGATAAGTCAATGAATCTTGGTATGACACATTGTCTCTATAATAATCATAGTCTCAGTAAGACACATGATCCTGATTAGAAACATAATCTTAGTAAGACACGCTATCTTTGGAAGTCAATTTAGTCAGAAGGTCAAAGCCAACCACATGAGTTCGGTTAGAGTATGTCTGTTCTAGGAGAACCTACATCTAAAACAATTATTCTATATTCCTCATCCACAAAAATGGACTTATAGTATCTCAAAAGGACCATATCATCTCTTGGGTTCCTAGTCCACAAACGGAGTATCAAACAAACCGACAGTTTGAATGTTATGGATGTTTTCCTAAAACCATTGAACATAGGTCCAGTATCCGTCTATTCCGACCCACCAAACCTGGCCCAACTCATCGGTTGACTGAACCCAGCCCATCTGACCTGACCAGGTCCGGGCGGCCCAAATTTTCCTGGTCTGGTCTGGTCCAAACCACATGCACAAAGGCTGGTCTCGACAACCACATGTTGTCTTCCCCAACTACTTTCCACATGGACATTGCTAAATGGTTTTTAGTCACACTGGCCCCTTATCCTCTCCCCCACTACGGGGTCCTCGTAGCCGCCCTGCAACATATGCGGTCTCTATGCAGCATCCCCCTAATGTCGCCACCGCTTCCCCCTATCAATGCCTCCCTATTGGAGTGTTACCCATCCGCCCCACGCTACAACTATTATGGCCATCGTGCATCACCCATGCATGACACCTCTTCAGCATGCTTCTTCCCTCACAAATATAGTTCTATGGGCCACTACATGCCATATCCCTTACACGACCATGGATGGGTGCCACCAACTTCACCGGTGCACTAAAAATCCATCCTGTGGACCACATTGGTTCCTATAATTCCCATAATTTGTCATGATAATATATCAGAGGTCCCCATTACCAAATATATCCTCATGTGAACTATGCAGTTAATTTTCCTCCAATCCGATAGTCTGATTTCATTGGGTGCTTCATGGAAAGTCAATTAGTGACCACAATTGTTCAACCGCTATAAATTTCATGAACAATGATCAGAAAAGAACAATTAATTTCCTAAGGAAATATTCGTAGCCTCTATTTATGTAGGCCTCTATTCATCCTTGTTATAAATATTAGTGATGAATAATTTACCAAACAGATTTAGCTCCCATTACATCCCATCAAATAAAACCCATACCACAATAACGGTAAAAGAAATTCCACCTATTTATTTATTGAACCTAATTTATAGTATATTCGTTTTACTGGGAAATAATAACACGGAAACATGTCACCTTACCTGGAGTTTGGATAATTTTTTGATGATGAATAGATTTCACCTCATCATCATACCTCAATTCACTGATATTATCTATAGAGAGATGCTTCTATTCATTTTTTAAGAATTCTATCATTATGATGATAACCCATAATTCTATGAAACATGTTTTTTACAATAAAAACGTTTCCGCATAGCCTCATAACATTTTATAAAATAAAAACATCAATGGTTTTATTTCCATAGACATCTCATAATTACATTTCTTAATAGACATTAATCTATAAATATTAGGCCCCCTATATTGTAAATTTGCTACTCTGAATGCATTAGTTTCCGCATATTTCTGACCTAGACACCAATTTATAAGTTAATTCACTTTTTAGTAAAATTGTATGAATGTGATATTTAAAATTTTATTATTATTATATAAATATTCTCAGGAATAGAGGTTCTCTGAATCACACACCGTCTCAGTAACTAGACTCAAAATAACTCCATTTAATTATAAAAAACTAATACATAGAAATAACAACATGTTACATTATCCCCAAATTAGGTAAATATTTCCTATAATAGACAATACAAAAGACTTTACAAATAAATGAGTGTACTGAAAATGAATATTTTCCTTTAACTCTCATGTCCTCTCCTAGAGATTCTTGTGCTTCCACTAAATGAACACTAGAGGAATCAATTTCAACTAAAGGATCCTCTCAAGTCAGTACTTGATCTCCACCGGGCACTCCAAAAATGTTTCCCCCTCATAAATTCCTAGCTCACCCCATTCAATGACATGTAATGGATCATGTATGTATCTATTGATCTATGACAATTAGAAGACATCATTCACCTGCTATAACTATTGTAGTTGAGCTAAGTAGTACCCACCTCACCAATACAGTGTGTTATATTAAAATACATGTTAAAACTCAGAGATATCTTTTCTCCTCATCTAGATCCCTGTATCCCATGTCAAGGATAGTCTTAAAGGAACACATGGTCTACCTCCTCAAACTCCAAAGGCCTCCTTCACAGGTCATCTTATGACTTCTGATGGCTCTTTGAAGTATTCATCTCCTACATGATGATAAGAAACATCTATGTAGTCACCTTCACTATATCTTGGCCCATGAGTACTAACTCTCATTAGTCTATCCATCAATGTGGAGACCCATAGAGTAGCCTATAAAAGTCCACAAATGATTCCATACTGATGGTGTAATGATAGTTGTTGTTCTATTAATACTCCACCATTGGTCATTGATCCCCCCAACTAGGTCCAAAATCTAGGATTCAAGCACGTAGAATGTCCTATAAAACATGTACAGTCTACTCAGTCTGGTCAATAATCTGTGGGTGAAAAGTTGTGATCAAGTGGAGATGATTCCCAAACACTGCATGTAATCCCGTCAATAAATAGGATGTAATGAATGAATAATTATATATGACTATAGTTGATGGAACTTCATCAAATTGAACTATCTCTTTCATGTATAGTCATCCCAATATCTCCACTAAACTCCCATTGTGAATTGCTATGTTGTGGGCTGACATGGTGAGTTGTTCAATGATCACACAAATGATATAGTTCCCCATAGACATATGTGTTAAACTAGTCACAAAATCCACTGATATCCCATCCAATTTCCTCTCTAACACCACAAGGGGTTATGCCTAAACAAGTAGAACCTGGTGATCAGCCTTCACTATTTGACAATAGTGGAATCTCTAAACAAAATCTCCCACATCCTTCTTCATCACATGACATCGTAACTAACGTTTGAGGTCCTGTTAAATCTCCTCTACATGTGGATGTACCTAAAAGGGGGATGTATGGAACTCTGTTATGAAATCCTCCTACCATGTAGACATCTAAATGGTAATTTCAAACAGTCCATATATATAATATTTGCCTCTCTAACTCTATGTTAGATTAGAGTGGTGAAAATTATTTACTATAGTTAATCTGTTCAATCTCAATTCACAAAAAATATCTACAATGTGGCTAACACCACTAATTCCACAATTAAAAACTGTCAAACTCGACCTCCTAGTGAGCGCATTTTTCCCCACCATCAACATCCCAGGATTATATAAAATCTCAACCTCAATTTCCTAATGGATATAAATCCATTGACTCTATCTCAAACATAGATCCTTCTTAGATAATAAATACTTGAGACTCTTGTGGGAATAGTAGACTATAAATTTCTCTCTCATCTGGTAGTGTCTCCACATCATCAATGCGAAAATAATGACTACTAACTCAAGATAATGGGTCATGTAGTTCTTCTTTTATGTTATCAAATATTGTGACCCATGGGATATCAATACTTTGCCCTACAGTAGGACACATCCAAGCCTATTTCTTAATGCATCGTTGAATATAATGTACTCAACACCCTCATCTAAAAATTTCAATACATGAGGACTCGTAAATGTCTACCAACTAGTGGAGATGTAATCCTCGAACATCCTCCGAAATTATGACTTCATACTCTTCCAATAGTACAGGAATCTAGGTACTCATCTCATCGATGACACTAAGGTTCATTCTATGCAATTTTTTTTATTGAAGGCACCCTACAATGTGTGAGTCTATTCAACTCTTCATGGGTTTTATTTTTTTTGACAACATAAATCATGGTGCCATCTCTACAGAAACACCACACTGTACACCTAAAATAGTCAATATCAGCATGTGATGTGGATAAATAGTCCATACCAAAAAATATTTTGCAAGGCCTTGATGCCACTACTAAGATATAAAACCTAAAACAATCTCCACCAAGAGTATTTTAAAACTATAAAAAATAGTTTGTTATCATCTAATACCCTCCAGTTAGACTATCGTATTTTAAGGGTCGAGTGAATGGTTCTACAGGAATCTTTTAGTCTCTAACAGGGAATGTCGAAAAAAAATATTTACGTTAGCATGTGCCAATAATATTTTTGTTATGGTGAAAAGGAAAAAAAATCTTACCTCTAATCATCCCTAGACCGTGGGGCTTACAATCCTCTATCACTTGTATCCAACCTCATCCATGTCCATGAGCTCCCTGAGCATGTCGTGGACAACATTTTGGTGGTGGTGGTAATACATCAAACCACATCCCACTTCTTAATACCTTTAACACTTCTATACCATGTCTACATCCCTGTTGCACACCCTGATCCTAGTTATTAAATTTTCTTGATGGTGTCTCGAATGTCGCTGGTTCGGTTGTATGATGGTTCTTTCAATCTTGATCCTGATGGCCATGACCACCGCACAAGTAACACAACATATTATTCTACATACTCGATCTACCTTGAATTCCCCATATTAATGATCATGTGTCTTTGGGTCATCCCTTGGAATACCTAACCCTCTTGGAACCCTATGACTAATGTTGAATACCTATATCCAAAGACTGAGGTACCTAGTGCCCGGTGGTAGCTCCCACTATAGGTGTCTACCCCACTAGAGATATCTCCACTAAAATAGCTTCATCCAATACCCCTGCACATGTAGTAATGATAAGAGATATCATGTATTCTATAATCACCCAACATAATCCCTTCTCGGTGGTCGGAGGCCAATATAATGATTCGCATACCATATCCATGGAGTAGCGACAATGATCAATAAATCAAAATGAGTACTACGCCACAATCTGACTACACACCTGTTGATGTAGAAGCTCATGATTAAACACTGAATATAGCATAGCTATAAAGAACTCATATATAAACGGGAACTCAAATTCGTCCCATGGGAGAGGCATCTCATCATGTGTCTAGGTCAATAAGCTCCACCATCACCACACTAATCACTGAAAAAGACTTGTTTCTAGGACTATCATCTGGTTGGAATTTATCATCACATGAAATTATACATGTGGAAATCACTCTAGCCAATCCTCAGATACATATGTGTCTATCTATCACTGATACCTAAGATGTTTCTAACCTTGTAACTCTGGAAACACAATCATCCTGTGTGCATCCTCAATCGGTAGTACTAGTAGTAAGTACTACTTGAAGGGTGGTGGTATCATTGGTAAACCACCCAGAGGTGATATCATCATACATTCCCCTTTATTTATTCCCCATCATAAGGCAGATCATCCTCATGATCATGAAACATAATCGTCGATGGTTGTCTATATGGAGGCATCCTAAAATAGAATAAGATGCACCAAGGTAAATAGTATATACCTCATGAGCTGAATCAAGAAGGGCATGGGAAAACAATAATATCTTATATGATTCATGTACCATTGTTTCCCTCCAACCAGTATATTCATGTGCTAAAATGAAATGTAGAATTAAGAGTCATGGTGTATGGATATGTGGGCTGCAATACCAAAACTGGATTCCCTAGACTGAACTCTGATCACAAAACACTTGACACTATTTCTCCAAAGCAATCACATAGAATCTTGGCCCTTTTGGAAAAACTAACCATCACTGATACCACTCTATCACAAAAATTGACATGAAAACCCCAATATAGCATCCAATAGTTTGGGGGATAGTGACATACAATGAGTAGGAATATTCCACTAAAGGGAGGAATACTCTTAATTACATGTACACATGCAGTCATCTCCATGGACAAAAATTTTTAAATGTAAAACACTATGAATAAAATTCATTCCTACCACTAAGATACCATCAATAGTGTATGACTGTATGAAAGAGAAAAGTAAATAAATATAGAATAAAATACCACTCTAAAATGGGTCTAGGGACGTGAAAGTACTAGCTCTTAAAATTGATCTGCATAAAACACTAACTGAATGGTAGGTACTAGGATAGCATTCTGAAGCCACTATTGCACACCTTGACCATCTGGACTAATTAAGCACCCCCTGGACCTACCATTCCAAGTAATATATCAAAGTGTTGGTCATCTTCACAATACATGGCATGTGTGGGTGAATCCCATGCAAGGCTGAGTAAAACAGTACATTGTTGGACACCCCAAAACCACAATCCTATAAAAAAGTATTCCATAGAGAAATAAACAAATTATTCCACAATGAAATACCTGAAGTGTAACACAAGGAAATACATGAATAATACCATAATAAATAACCTAAAGTATATTCTACTCAAAAATTTATATGTCTATAGTATGAAAAGAATAATTTTCAATCATGTTCTATAAGACACACTGTCTTGATAAGACCCTCGTATCGGTAAGACACATAGTATCTATAAGACACCTAGTCTTGATAAGACACATAGTATCATTAAGATACATAGTTTCATTAAAAAAAATATTGTTTGAAACTCTCATAGTCTCAAGGTCAAAACGAGCCACAAGATTCCATTCACATCACACATGTTCTAGGAGAATCTACTACTGATGCAATTAGTTCATATACCAAATTCCCAAATAAAAAACTCACTTAGATTATCTCAAAAGGACCACCTCATTGATAGGGTCACAATTCAATAAATACATCATAAAATAGAGAAATGGATTAAATTTTATGGTTTTTTCATAAAAATGTCTGACCTATGCCTGGTCTGGGTCCGATATTACCTCTCGAACATACCCCGACCTAACGGTCAACATCCAACCGTCTGGTTGACCCAGCCTGTTCTGGCCGAACTAGTCTAATCTACCTGGACCTATCTATTCCGGACCTAACTGGCCTAGCCCACGAGGCCAATGGAGCATCTCAGGTCCTCTGGTCCAACCAACATTCAAGAATGCCGATATATTTTAGTGCAGGTGGTCTAGCCCATCCATGTTCCTACTTATCAATGTGGCACCATTCTATATTCCACATACCCTGCAACCTAACAGCCATCGTGGACACCATGTATCTACCCACCCACCCACGTTCATTTCCATGTCATTGTATCCCCCTCATGGACCCAATCATTCACTCGGTCAATGTCCCCCCACTGTTCGGTGTTGCCGCTGCCGCCCATGGCTGCCGTGGTGTCCAATGTCTGCTACTGCAACGCACAACACATCCGCAACACGCTGCCTCGCTCATGCATTCTTCGAAACTCTATATAACGCTTCGATAATAAAATGGGGATCCTCCCATGCATATAATTTTGAGAAATCGTTGATCTAGGTTCCACATAACCTTATTTACCATGTTACGGCCTCTACGGTAAATTTTCCAATAATCTGGGTGGCCGATTTGTGTTCGGATCCTCCCAAAATATCAAGTCGTGACCTAGGGGGTTCAACAATGATGAATTACAAGAACTGGGGTATGAACATATCCAAGAACTTCATGAGGAATAAAAATAGATATTTTTTCATGTTTTCATTGATTTTTCACGGTTTAAGGATTAATGAGGAATAATTTCTCAAACAGATTATCTCCCCTTAAATCCTCTAAAATAAATCTAGTTCCACATGAATGATGAAATCACGGGTCAAACAATTTATCTTTTGATTTTTATTCATTGTTGAATCTAAGAACATGTAATGAATAACATGAAATTGTTTTCCCTACCTGGTGTTTGGAACATTAGTTTATTAAGAAAGGAGGTCGTGTCATCGTCGTTCCCCAATCATCCAGCGTTTTTTGGAGAGTGTTGCTTCTCCGCCTTTCAGAGCAATTATAGAGTTATATCAATAAACATAAATTCCATGATGATGATTATTAAAAATATAATTGTTTTTACATTTTAACATAACATTAAATATATTAATATATTAGATATTTTATTTTATTAAATGTCCATAAATTACATTTCATAGTCGATATGTGCTGGTCGATGTCAAGTCATTCCTAATGTATTGTCACTGATCTAAAATCTATAGTGCCCCCATATTTCGGATATGGTCATCCATTAAGATGTCAATAATCCTTGTAAAGAGTAAATATTCCTTGAGCTATTTAAATTTTTAATATTATTAATGAATTTTTTTTGGGTATATCGAGACTCATAATCACACGTCATCTCAACACCGAGTCTTTTATTAATATCATATAATATTTAAAAAAAATAAATGGATATAATGAGATGATTCAAATTATATAACATATAATTCCTGAAAACATATCAACTATATTATAATTACTTCTCAAAATTGTGATGGAATTGAAAAAAATGGTTTTTCTAGTTGTTATATAACTCCATATTCCATAACAAACAAAAAATAATCTTCAATAACACTTAATATTGAATAAAAATCTCGATAATGTACTTATTGGTTACAAAAATAATTTTTTGGGATAGAATTTTTGACTTTTCAAATTCTACGTCGGATCAACATCTTGACTAAAATTGTTTTTCATATTTATTATTAAATTAATAATAATCTATAATTTTTATATTTTTTATATTTTTTTATTTTATCTCACATTAGTTTTTTTGATAATCTTAATAAACCATTATATTGTGTCTACATATTTATTATATAATAAAATATACTGTATTTCATAAAATATATTTTTTTTAATATTCAAGAGAAAAGATTAATTTATGATAATAATGTTAAAAATTAAATGTAGGATAAATTTTTCATTTTAAATCCAAATATAAATTCCATTTTTTGATATTAAATTCCTATAAATGATATAATTTTTTTATATAGGTTCCAAATATGAAATTAAATACAAAATATTACTCATATTTTCTAAATTAAAGGAATTAGTTTTTCCTCTATAGTAGAAAAACAAAATGGAAAATATTTCCCAATGAAAACATACTTGAAATTTTCTCATTATTTTTAATTAATTTCATCTTAATATCTTGTAATATTAACCAACTACCTCCATTAATTATCTGCACCATGAAATTGATAAACATAAATTGTTACCTTTTGATGTTCTAAACTTCCCATGACATCAAATATCTTCTATTAATCACTAATCCATACTCTAACTAACAAAGGGAAAAATGATCCATTTAATAATGTGGGAAGTTTACTATTGAAATGAACAATAATTTATATTGTCTTTAATTTTTCATAGAGTTCCAATATAGTATGAATCTAGTTAAATTTATAGCTTGTGTAAATTGATCCCCCATGACAACAAACTTTTTTGTTTTGATTCCAAAAATATCATGACGTTAATTTTACATGATATTTTCTTATCACTTGCTTTCAATTATACCATCTATATTTGTTATATGGAATATAATTTTGAACAAGATTATTTTAGATCAATAAACATGGTAATATTTAAATTTTATATCATTTTATCTCCAATATAATGTAAAATATGTCAATGTCATGTTAATAACATTATCATAACCACTAATTTAATCAAAACTATGTTATGATACCAAATATATGGAATTAACCTTATGAATTTTATAATCATGACTACTATTTCAATAATTAATTCTCAAAAATATTTGACCATTTTTTGTTTTGTGTTTTCAATAATAATATCACAACTTGTACATTACAAAACCATTAAATATAAAGTGGGAAATTCCTCTTTGCATCAAAATTTTCAATGATAAAGACATTCAAAATAAATCATGATATATTTTGAATATAAATATTCTTTACCATCATCATGACTTCTTACATTCCAATACCCATACATAAATCCATTGAATGTTTTTAAAAAATAATGGGGTTATCATTAAAAGCATTGTAAGGGACATAGAAATAAATAATATTGTTAGTATATTTAATAAATACACAAATAACATTTACATTTATCTTCAATGTCATTTAAGATTATTAAATATTACATTTTTTACATGAAAAATGAAAAATAGTTTTCCAATGGAAGTCATAATAATAAAAAACATTCCATGATATTAAAAACCACTTTTAGGTGACTAAGTTAATAATATTCATAAAACCATTCAAAAACGTTTTTATTGGAATAAAAATATAACCAAAATATAATATAATAATTACCTAATGAATTATATTTCTATCTAGATGCACTGGTAATTAAAGCTAGAATGGGATCACCTAATGCAATCTAGGCCATTGCATCATATTAGATGTAACAAGCTCACATATAGAAATTTGGGTGAACCTATTTATCATGTATGACTCTCAAGTACCATATAATGAATTAAAAAATTACATTCAATAAATTTAATATTATAAAACATTTTTAAGACATTTTCAAACCCATAAGGGATTCACTTTTGGATTTCAAAATACTATTTTATTTTAAAATCCCGTTTTCAAAACCAAAAAACCCTTTTATTTAGAAATCCAATTTTGAATATAAAAATAACCAAAAATTTTAAAAGGGAATTTATTTTAATAAATCATTATTGTTCTCAATGGAATATATTAATAAATAAATGGTACTAAGGGAAGAAAATATCTTCTCCCCATGTGGATAATAATAATACATCCCTTTTTTTTCAAAACAGTATGTATAAATCATATAAAAATGAAACCAAGAAATCATTTTAAAATACTGTAAATAGATATAAAAAATATAATTTATAAATCATTTATGTAAATAAAAACATTTGTAAAATAATTTAAAAAATCTGGACATGAAAAAGGTAGAAATGTATGTATACTATTAAAATATATATTTTTTAGAAAATGTCCCCTATCACTTTTGATATATGAGAATCATAGTCACCATAAGAGATTAGAATTAATAAAATTTTAAATACCAATATAAATGAGGTATTTAAAATATAAAATTTAAACGGTTCTATATACATACATTCTCAAAGAGCATAAGTTTATAATATTGAAATATTCCTAAATGAAGGAAATTGATATGGAGTCTCTTTCCTTGAGTCTGACTTGCCACTTATGTATTTTCCATCATGAGTATTGAACCAACGTAAATTATTTAATTTCAAGATTGTTTTTTTAACTTAATTATTAATTTAAATTTAAATATGACCATTTTATATTCTATTATGTATTCAATTATGATTGTATTGGATGTTTTGCACATATATGGAAAATGTGTCAGAAATGATATTGGTCATGTGACTATGGTTAATGATTCCATTATTTTAGAGTCCAAATAATAATATTGATAACATAATTATAATAATTATAAATCAATTATACATTAAATAACAATATTAAATATTATAATTTATAAATTAAACAAATTATTATCCTTGAGATGTTCGTCCATATATACACATGAGTACTGTTTTCATTTCTAGAAAATCATTATGTAATTTAGGTACGTAATATTATATATCTATAGAGTGATAATAATGTCATACATAATATAATAGTTATTTAAATATACCTATATATATAATATTTGTGGTCTGGTGATGAGAAGAGAGTCACATCGCTCTGTGAAGGCGCCAATCTACATGTACCCTTATGATTTTATATCGCTTTCCCTAATTGTAAAGATAAAAAATTAAATGATATATTATACTTATAGATTGATAATTATTTCATTAATATCATTATAATTTCATTTGTCACAATTATCTTTTATCATTACTCTTATTACATTCCATGTAATCGGTTAGTTAAAAATGATCCTCATCGCATCATGTGGCGGTAGTTTGTTTTACACATGAGAAACGTTATCATATCACTTATGGAATGGAATATGAAATTTTATATCTGGTATAATGACACCATAGGTATAAATATTTTATAAATATCATATATATTTATATATATAGTTTTTATATATCATCATAAACCACATTGAGATGTTGAAATTGAAAATTGAACGAGATTGATTCATGATGTGGTTGTATGTCGTAAACATGATTGTTTATTTTGATACACATTTGATTGAAGTAGGAAATGATTTGGGTTATAAAATTAACATAATAACGTATAATAATATGGAATATTCTGTTTTTATTATATAATAATGGTTTAATATGAATGTAATGGACTGGGGGATGAAATATAATAACAACACTTGTTTAAAAACATTACCAAATCTCTAGGTATATTTTTTCTGGTTTACATCAATGGCCTCCATTCAATGGATTTATTGAAAAACTAATTATTTTAGTGATTATAGGATGTTTTTGGTCTTGTATTGTCTAAAAAACAGAATTTTAAGGTGTGATGAGAGGAGGAGTGTGGGTAATATTTTTTAAGTGAGGTGAGTGCCAGAGATTCAATTTTTGAAAAGATTCAATCATACCAACGGGTTTATAATTCTAAAGTCCTAAAAAATGTGAAATTATACAAAACATATGATATAAGTCGAAATTTTTAATAGAAGGGATACTTCTTTTATAGGAAGGTGATTTTAACCAATATCATATTAGTTTAATCCCATGGTAAATTTGTTTTTCCATTACCACTATAATTAATTTTTCCAATTTTCACAATTAATTTTGTTGAAAATATTGGTGTAAATTTTTAGAAATTATAAATTATTATGATTCAAATTTTTTAATCCATTTAATAAAAATATATTCACTGAATTGTAAAAAAAGTAATTAAAATAAATCACACTAATGTAGTGAAAATATTGGTTTTTAACGTAGTAATTTGTTTGACCAAATATGAATCTATATTAACTATATAAATAATAATATATATTTAATTATTATAAATAAATATATAATTATATATAATATATAAATTCAATTTACACATTTAAATTTTAGTACATTTTTTATTAATTAAAAGGGAGAAACATTATAACTTTTAAAATAGTTTTTAGAGAAACCCATTTGTAAACCTAAAAACAATCTTACAACAAAAAAATATATAGTTTATTAAAATTTTATTATGTTTATTAAATATATCTAAGTAATTAAATTTTTTACATTAAATAATATTCAAATCATATTTGGGCTTTGAAAATTTTAAAATAAATTAAATGAAATGCCACCTTAAAAAATTTTAAATATGAATTGTTCATTGAAAAATCAATCATTTAGTAAAAATACTAACATTTTACCAAAATAAAATATTTATATTATGATAAAAATGATATTTATATTTCAAAATACGATTTTCAAAATTTTAAAATTATTATTTTAAATAAATTTTTATTGTGAAGTTTATAATTGAAACAATTTCAATATTGATTTTAAAAAATACTACATATTTTTATAACTAATATATAAAAATAATTAATATTAAAAATATAAAATTGTGATTTATTATATCCTTAAAATGATTTCTACAACAAATTATATTATTTGTAGGTTTTTTTAATTCATTATATTCTTTACTACATGCAATTCAATTTGAATATTTTTCAATAAATATCCTTATCAAATTTAATGGTGATTTATTTTATGGTGTAATTATTTTTCATTTTTCATCAACTAATTGTTCTTATTTACTCTATTAATGTGAAGGGTTTTTTTTGTAAAACTATATATACCTTCTTATACACATAATTTGTCCACCATCTCACTTAAACTCCAATGGCATGAATTTTTACATTTCTAGATACTACATACGAAGATTTAAATTAGTGATAACATTGAATGTTTCTACAGCTTTTCATAAATTCTCTACTTGACATCAATTTGTTATTAATTAATTATACTTCATATATATATATATATATTATTTCCAACTCATAATAGATTCATTATTTATCTTACACTATTTTTTTGTCTCTATGAGATCTATGTTATAGTTTTAATTATTAATTAACATTGTATTCAATTACAATACTGCATCTTATATATTTCATTAAAACTTATTTCTTCTTATATATTTCCCATCTAACAATCTCGGTAATAATTTTTTTTTATTTTTTTCTATGAAATATTTTTTTATTTGTTTTTTAATTTGTTTCATTATATTGATCCAGGTTTATATGTCATATTTCATTTTAATTTTCAAATCAAAATGTTATTATTATTCAAAATAAATTTCATTTCATATATTAAAAATAGGTTTTTTCCCTCATTAATGTGATATAGATTTTAAAAAAATTATGCATGCATGATATCTAATACATGATATTATTGTAACATCTTATCCATATATTATATTTGTACAAGAGAAAATCATAATTATTAATCATGTTTGTATCCATAAAGGTAGGAATCAGTCTTTTTATTATTTCCATTTTAGTGTTTTGAAAATATATGATATTTTATATGGAAAACATTATTGTTTAATCTTGAGTTAGTACATTTTTTATCATCAAAATATGAACTGTTTATTTTAGATTATATTAGGGATGAATGAAATAATATGATTCTCAACAACCTAATGCTAAGCATAAATCGATAAAGGGTGTTTACATTCAAAAAATATGTCATGAGAAATGTGTACATGTTATATTATTCTCTATATGATTTTTTTTTAAATTTTTCTAGAATTGAATTCTATGAGTAAATTATTATTTCATTTACATGTTTTATTTTTATATATCCACAAAAAAACATTCCATTTTGAAATCCATTTTATTTTATAATATTTTTGTCAAATAGTTTGATAAGCATATATATAATTAATGTAGAGAGTTTGAGGATTTAAAAAACAGATAATAGTGAACTTGATTTTGTATTATTCAATTGAATATCTATATATTGAGATAAATGCTCAATTAATAGTGATACAAAATTTTAAAGTGTTAGTGTATTTTAATGTTCAAAATTGTGGAACGAGACACCATTATAGATTTGTTATAATGAAAAATAGTCTATGATAGAGGGGTTTTAGTTTTATTTATGAAAGTATTTTTGCTAATTTTTCCCCAAATAATTATATAAATTATTAAAAATATAGTTTAGGATTACATAATTTATTTTATCACTACTATGTTTTAGAGGGATAAAATGAGGATCTATAAAGAAATTCGATTCAATAGGATTATCTATTAATCATTTTAGTGTAACAACTCAGTGAATATGATGAAATATGGAAAAAATTAATTTGTAATGGTGAATGATTTTGTGTAGTATTATCAGTCACTACATTAACTATTTGTTCTCAAATTCAATATTTTAGTTGGAGAGGAAATATATATAATAGTTATTACCAATAATTTACTGGATTATGAATTCTAATCATATAATGATACCATTTGAGGTCTATTTATAGAGATTGGTAAAATTAGGGATCTATGGTTGTTGAATTTTAATGGTTATATTTTGGATATTTTTAGGGTAATTATTTTCCATAAAATTGTTTGCTTCTATATGGGGAAATAGATTTAGTCAATAATTTTACATATCTTCTCAATTTCATCATAATTCATCTCTGAAATCCAACGGTGGATGCACCGAAATCCTTCATGAATTATCAAAATATGATTACATATTTATTATTTTATCATTTTTATTGCAACCTATTTATTTACTTTAGTGTAACCATTATATGTTTCCAATTATATATAGTGAAAAACAATAAGACAAATAAAACAATTCTCAGTAAGTATTAAAAATGTATAAATATTATATATAAATATACTCATTTTTATAAGACCAAAGTACTTATATTTTATGTATACTTTTACTTAGTTTCAATAAACACTACATTTCATACACATATATTAATATAATCAAAATTTCAAACTCTCCAATATCCAAACACCTGTATGATATAGTATTAATACAGTATTCGTACATTGTATAAATCCAAAAAATGATCGTATTCATACCACTTTGAAAGTTAAAAAAGTACTTGATTAATTACTATATAGAAAACAATTTAGTTACTATAATCATATAATGTAATTAACACAATATGGAAAAACATGAGGGAATATTTGTTACATATTTGAATATTTACCTGTTAGTGAATTTTTTTAAAATATTATTCATTAACAAGCATACTAATGCTTACAACTATACAAATAAATGTCAGTTAGTAATGTTATTACAATATTCATATTTTGACAGTATAAATTTCATTTTATTGAATTTGAAAATAAATTATCAACAAAAATTATATATGTGGTAAATTATTCCACACATGAACCTTCCAGATTAGTTAATTATTGTTTGAAATTTAATCATATTCGAATTAAATTATAATTAAATTTAATCATAATGCATAGACATCACTATATTTTATCCATAACATAGACACACACTGCTAAGATTAGTTAATTACTACAATTACAAAAAAAAAATGAAATGATAGTTCCATTAACATCATATCTAGGAAACACATCATTCATTTTACACATGAATGGATATTCATTAGTATGATTTTTTTTTTCAAAATATATAAGTATTCATATTTTTATAATATGAAATTACACTAGGAATACATTTTCAGAATTGTTTTATACAAACATACATATTTATTCACAATTATACAAAAACATTAGAATTAATATAATAAATAAGATTGAAATCCTTAATTTATATACACATTTATACATACATTATACAATCAATATGAATAATTCTTAAAATTACATTCACATTTCATAAAAATAATCTATGATTATTACTTTTGATAATATTCAAATGTAAACTTCCCATTTTGAAGTTACAAAAATATTCATATACAAGAATTAAACATATCCAAAAACTCACCTTTTCAATTTATTCTTTCATACAATCTATAATTTATATAAGAAATTATTCCTAAAAATACATTAATAACATCATTATGATGATGTAAATTTTACTAAATGAGAATATATCAAAAGTGATTTCGACCATGGAAACATCACAGGAGATTATGAATCAATTGAGTTCATAAATTTACATGAAGAAAAGAATGATGGATAAGAATGATAAGTATCATTTGAATTATTCAACTATTTACCAACTGTGCACGAACCGTCTTCTTGGAAATCCATTTATATATAATATTGACAAATATACGTTTGATATATGTTATTTATTTTAAATTCATTCTACCAGTCCATTATCAGGTTATATATTGCCTCTCAAAATGATATATAAAATTTTATCAATTTTTTAATAATGATTCCATATCCTTTTCAATTTATATAACCTATTATATATATATAATACATATATATGTATTTTAATAATATGTCTTAAACTTTTATTAACAACAAATGATAATATATATAATATTAATATATATTTAAATATTACATTAATTATAAATACAATTTTATAATATGTTTATATAATTATTTAAATACATTTATATTACATATTTTTATTATATATTTAAATTATTTATGTATAAATATTTTATTGATGTATTGTTATATAGAGTTACTTATATAATGTAATTTTTATTTTTATGTGTGTCTATTGGTATATGTAGAGACCTAAAAAATTTCAAATATATTTTTTAAATATTTTTTTTTATTATTAAGAGTCTGCAAAAATTAACGACATGTGATTCTGAGACCTGGAGAACATGAAACGAAATTTCAAACTTTTTTATGGTGTGTTCTGTAAACGTGATAGAAAAAATTTCTACATTTTGAACTCCTACTCCAATAAAAAAAATGGGGGAACAGTTGAATTTCTAGTGCCATGATTCTATAAAATGAATCCTAACAATGTTCAGAAATTTTCTGACGGAAAAATTATTTTATTGTACTATACATAAATATTAATAAAATAACTCCAATTTTCTTTTATTCCATCCTTGTAACCAATGAGAAACAGTGGCATGACCTCAATTCAACAACATCAATTTGATGTACGATTTTTAATGTTTTAAACATCTCATTTCATTGTTTTGGTAAGGACAATGCTTATGTGATTAATTGACACAATAATTTTGGTTAATTAATAAATGATAATGTTACACACAATGTGAGAGATTAAGCTATATTTAAATAAGGATTGGGAGTGGGTTTTGGAAACTCATGAGAGAAACCTCTTATGATGTTCTGGTGACATCTTCCATTAACATTGAACGATTCATAAACGATAGTTGGAGGATTCAAACTGAACAAGTACGGGCGACGATGAGCACTAACGGATGCCAGTTCTTCTACCACATCAACATCGTCTTACAATGTTTTTATGTAGGTGTTTATCTTGATTTATTTATAAGTGTTTAATGAATTCATCAACCCATAATGAAGTTAAAATCATTCAACAAAATAACGTTAACACAGAGGTTGTGCACCGAATGAAAATGGCATGGACCCTCTGCCAATATCAATATTTCTTTCATTCTTCTAGGATGACTGAAAAAATGGTGGAAAGGCAAAACGGGGAGTTAGGTATTGATAACATTGTCCTGGAAATATGGTAGCCGTAGTTGGAAAAGAAAAAAGACCTATAGAGATTCACTGGTGGCCCGTTGATGCTCTACCAGCAAGGCAATGCCAGGGACCAGAGGATGTAGCGGTCGGATCATGCCGATCGTGAAGGGATGGAAGATCTACAAGGAGCCGTCGGAAGATATAGGTGGCTAGCTAATGTCATCCATGTTGATGGTGGAAGCATGTTGCTGAGAGGGTCAAGACTCTGTGCCGCAGATGAGTGTTGCGGCTTCGATCCGCAGTGGAAGGTAGACCCGCTCCTACGGGTCCCCTATTGACCAGTCCACATGGACTAGCCAGCTGGAATGGCCACAGCTTGCGCTGATAAAGGAGGAACCCAAATAACTAAACAATTTGGGATATAAGCTGGACCCCATGCCCAGTTGGCGGGCCGCACCCAGTTGGAAGGTTGTGTCGAGCCAGCGGGCCGGGTTAGTCCAGCGTCTCGACTGGCTGCCCCCATCCAGGTGGGTCAGCCCATTCTCGTAGACCAGCGGGTTGATCCTATGGCCAACGGGCTAAGCCCACGGCCCAGTGGGTGGGGTCTGTTCGGTCAGACCCGGTCTGACCAGATCAAGACCCACTTACAACCATGTTTTGATTAGAAGGCTATATCTCATAAATCAGACGTTCATTTGAAGAACTGTATACAATGCCAAACCCATAAGTTGATGTTGTTCTTATGAGACATTCTACTAGGGATTTGGAGAATGTTGGAGTACATCCAGGATAGATCGGACTTGATTCCAACTGTTCCCCTGACACTAAAATTCCTATTACTAACAGACCGAGTGTCTGATTGATGCGTCCTTCGTTTCATTGGAAGACTGATGACATATTAGATCATCGAGTTACTTCTTCTTGGGAATTAAGGGCGGTTGACTTATGACCAATGGCTTGAGGACCAGATCCTCCAAAATCCCAGAGTACATAGAGTATGAATATATTGGCTAGCAGTGACGTAATGAAGGAATAAAGATCATCTATGGGCCAGTAGTTAAAAATCCTCCGTGGGTCAACACCTAGCAATCCTCCATGGGTCAACACCTATTGATCCACTATGGGTCATCACCTAGAAAACATTGTGAATCAGCACATAGTGATACTCTAGGGTTTAGCACTAAATGATCCTCTATGGGACATATCATAGCTTTCTTCTGTGGGTCAGCACCTGTCGATCCTCCATGTGTCAGCACCTAGAAATCCTATATGGGTCCACCCCTATCGATTCACTATGGGACAGAACCTAGAGACCTTGTGTGGTTCTGCAGAAAAATCATCTCGACTAAATAATATGATGTAGCTTTCTGAATCATCATCTATATTATGATTTTCTATGTTTTATACCAGGTTTGAGAAGATATTTTACTTTGTATTTTTCATTGGGATCATGCATTGTGGTTTTCCATTGTGGATTTCTAGGAGAACATCATGGGGATTCGTATACCCTATTGAATAATGTTATACTCACCCACACATGAGCTTCTCCCGCACATTTTTGGGTCTTCTTCAGTTGACAGACAACATTGACTGAGGTTTGGGAGCTTGGATCAGACAGTGCTTGTAGGTAACAGGTTGACGCAGAGAGTTGCAGGGATGGGATGTACCTACCCTTCAGGTATGATCCTTGTTGGATGTCCTCAGGAGCTATTTTTCCATTCCACTATATTTTAATTTTTATTTCATATTGTATTCAGAAACATTCATTATTAGTTCACTCTTTTACTTTATGCAGTTATACCACTTGGTTTGTTCATTTTGTGTTCCTAGTTTATGTGTGTATAGTTTTTGAGTCAATGGGTTCCCATTTTAGGGAAATTCCTTCATGGTTCAGGTCTCCAAACCCTAGAAAAGGGATGGCATGCTTTGGATAGTCATGGAACAGACCCTGGGGTATGGTTTCTAAGAATGTGGTTTTAGAGGATTGTCTGCCCAACCGAAGAACAAAAAATCTGATATTTTCAACATGGAAATAGTGTTAAGTGTCTTTAGTTCAGATTTCACTCAAGGTAATCCAATGATTGTGCAATGTCCAATGTATCCATACAACAGGACATTAGATTTTGATTTCTGACTAAGTATATGAAATCATTAATTGCATGTTTTTTTGAATTAGTATTTTTAATCTCTTTTAAGTCAGCTCACTAGGTATAACTTTTGACCGTTGATCATATGTTTCTTATATGATTCCACCAAATAGACACCCATCATCGATACTAGAGAGAGTTCATTATAATGGACCACTGAGCGATGAGGCTTCTATGCAGGGCCCTCTTTCAGTGATAGTACCTTTGGGTGGTGTACCAGGAGCACCAACAACTATAGGTTTTTAGTTCCTTCCATCCCCACTAGCGGACCATGCACGCAGACTGAGCACATTGCACAAGTTCAAGAGAGAATGGCCTCTGAGGTTTTGTGGCTACATGAATCCTCAGGCATTTGAGGACTCACTAGAGGATGTGGCACGTGTTTACTGCTTGGTGGAGACACCAACATACCAGATTCTGATCCTAGATGTTAGCCTCTTCCAGGGAACAGCAACGAGATGGTGGATCCTGACACTATAGACACAAGAGGAGGAGAATATCTCATGGTTTTACATCGAGAGCCATTTCAGGGAAGAGTTCATACCAGTGACCATATGATCAGTATATATTAATGAGATACTAAACTTATAAAAGGGTATCCTGATGGTGTCCTAGTACTCAGTTACATTCAATAACCTCTCTCACTAGTCCACAGAAATTGTACCAGACCCTTTCATCAGTGCCTGGCCCTTTGAGCAGGGTCTCTGATATTAGACCAGAGTATCAATGATATCGCTAGATATCCTGACGCAGGTTGGAGTTCATGAGCAAGAAATATTGGTTGAGAGATTCCTAGATGATTAGGCAATGACTGTGGCAGCCACCATTGGACGATAGGCAGGTGAGTCATCTGTAGCAGGCAGTAGTCCGATGGCGTAGAGATCCAAGCGGGGATAAACATCTAGAGGATGAACCTAGGACATAGGTTCGGAGGTGTGGAAATCATGAGGAATTGGAGGTCATATGAGAAGTAATGTATCTTAATCTTGTGATGGACACAGGGAAATAGATCGTAACTATCTGACACCCCATGTGGATGGTCATCATATGGTCAAGGGATTTCTATGACAGTGACATAAGTTCTATCGAGGAGGTCGGTAGGGTGGAAGATGTTGCAGATGTGGTAGATGGGCGGGGCAAACAGCAAGCGGTGGGAAGAAATTTTAGGATCTACCACCACCAACACCACCACCAGATGGTCCACCCCCGACCATAGAGAGAAGGTGGAAAAGGACAAGCTCAGCTTCAGGAAGCTGAGTGGTACGACCACAACACTGCAGAGATGATTGGATGTATGTTATATCTCTACTCCAAACTGGATGCAGTTCTTTTAGACACAGTTGACAATCACTCATTCATTTCCACAGATCTAGTTTAGTTCTTGAAGATTCTAATGAAGTTGTTGGCTCATTCCTTACTTGTAAAGACTCCTACGGGGAAGGATTAGATTATTACACACTAGTGTAGGTAGTGTGATCTTACTCTAGGTGATGAGATCTTTGCATATGGTCTCCTAATTGAATCATTGATACCTTATATCGTCATCTTGGGAATTGAGAGCCTATCCAAATCCAAGCACAGGTCTACAGTCTTACGCACTAAGTGTAGTGTGTCCAAGAAGATGAGACTAGTATTTACTTCACCAGTAAGAAGTGATTCTTTGTTGCATAGGATGAACTTTCTCAAATGAGAGTTCAACCGATCACTCATCAGTAAAATAGAATCACCCTTAGTGTATAGGATTAAAGGATTTTGAATTATCCTTTAGTGGTGGACCAGTATGTTGTTGTCTTTCCTGATGATGTTTCCGGTCTACCTCCTCACAAGGACATAGACTTCTACATCATCATGTACCCCGAGATGGAATAGATATCTACACCAGCATATCAGATAGATCTCACAGAGCATTGTGAATTGAGGGTACATCTAGAGGAAATAGAGGGTAGGGGTTCATAAGGCCATTTGTTTCTTCATGGGAAACAGCTATTTTGTCCTCCAAAAAGGAAGACGGGAGTTTGAGGATTTGTGTTTACTATCAGTTCATGAAATAGGTGATCATGAAGAACATGTATCCACTTTTGAGGATCGATGATCTATTTGATTAGATGAAAGGATATAAGTGGTTTTTGAAGATATAACTAAGATCTGGCTATCACAGCTCATGGTATGTGATGAGGATGTACTGAAGGCATCCTTCAGATTCCGGTATGGCCACTATGTTGTCCTGGTTATGCCTTTCAGTGTAACCAACACTCTTCCAGTGTTCATGGGAATCAGGAACATTATCTTCCATCCTGACCTCGATTGCATCGTGGTGGTCTTCATTGACTACATCATGGAGTACTTAGCATCGGAAGAGAAGCAATCCATTCATATGTAGATAGTTATGGACACACTTCTAGAGAACCTGTTTTATGTTATGATCATGAAGTGTATGTTTTGGATACGGGAGTTCCACATTCTAGGACACGTTATCTTGTAGGATGGAGTGGTGGTATATCCAATGAAGATAGATGCATTGCTTGATTAGGAGACACCAAAGAGCATGAATGAGGTGCAGAGTTTCCTGGGGTTGTCAAGATACTACAGAATATTCATACATGACCATTCCAGAGTAAGAAAAACTTTGTTAGCATCAAAAAATAAGGGACAACCTTTCTTGTGGACAGAAAAATTCGAACATGGTTTCCAGGAGCTAAGGTGGAGACTGAAATGTTCCTACAACTTTATTTTAGCATAAAATGGTGTTGATTATGTTTTCTACTGCAATGCATCAGGGACTAGACTATGATGTGTTCTGATTAAGGATAAAGTGGTGTTCTCTTACAACTCAAGATAGTTGAGAGAACACGAGCAAACCTACACTAACCATGACCTGTAGTTATCATAGATGGTCATTTCCTTGATGATATGGTGGAACTACTTGATCATTGAATGGTTTACTGTCAACTTTGATTACAATTGTCTAAGGTATATCTTCTATCAAAAGGAAATGAGATTAAGAAAGAGGTGTTGGCTATAGATCCTCCAAGACATTCACATTGAGATTGTCTACACTCCTAGAATGTGAAATTTAGTAGAAGACTCTCTCAACTTGAGGTCCAGTCTATATTGGCTTATTAAGGTGACAAAATAGCTATCCGCGTTGTATATATCATTCATGGACTGTTATGGAGCAGATTACCTTCAGTCCATGACATTCACTCACCCGCTTATTCATATATCAAGGGAGTATCATCATTGGGATGTTGACCTCTCTTCTTGACCTGCTATGATATCCTTGGTATGGGCTCATGAAATACTTTCTGAAGGTGGTAAGCACGTCACTATTTTTAGGGGATGCACCATGGTACTGGAGACTCTATGATAGGAGGTGTTGATGGAGTTTCACATATATACTTTGGTGGTGCATACTGCATAAGAAAATATTTACCATGACCTTTGGCATCAATAATGGTGTCTAGAAATGAAGAAAGTAGTGGATGTGTTCATTTCACGATTCCTCACTTGTCCGCAAGTGAAGGATGAGCACTAGGTATTAGTTGGCTTGACTCAGCCACATTAGTTTCCAGATTTTAAGTGGGATGGAATCTTCATGGATTTCATGATAGGGCTACCATAAATGCCAATACTCCATGATTCAATCTGGGTGATCATTGACTGACTCAGCAAGTCATCCATCTTCTTACCCATCCAAAAGCAGGGGTCAGTAGAGGGAATGGAATGACTATATGTACAAGGGATTGTATAACATCATGGGGTGAGATAGACAATCATCTAAAATAATGATGATCACTTCACATCGTGTTTGTCGAAGGGATTTCAGGAGGTGTTCAGGACATAGCTACACTTGAGCATCTTCTTCCATCCTCAAACAGATGGTCATATGGGGTAGACCATATTGACCCATCAGTACAAGATCTATGCTTGTGTCCTTGATTTTTGTCGATGTTGGGAGGATCCCATGCCCTTGGTGGAGTTCATATAGAACACAATTATTACTCCACCATCAATATGGAACCATTTGAGGCCTTTTACAGGTGACCATGCTGGTCACCTCTATGACAGACAGAGCTAGGAGAGTCAAAAGTTATGTTTCCTGAGTTGGTACAGGCTACCACTGATAATAGGATGTTCATCTAGGAGTGGATAATTACTACCAAGAGCCAGAAAAGTTATTATACTATCAAGAGACAGAGACCCTTGGAGTTGAAAGTGGGTTAATATGTCTTCCTATGGGACTACCCATGACATGTTTTGAAGATATTTGGCCGATGCGGTAATCTATCTCTGAGGTTCATCAGACCTTTCTAGATCCTCAACATACTAGTTTATGTAGCATACCATGTATCTCTTCCCCCCACAGAAGCATTGGGTGCTTAATGTTTTCAATTTGTCATAGTTGTCGATGTTTGTACATGATCCATTCCACATTATCGACTAGGGCGAGCTCAACATTGATGATGGGGCAACGTTCGAAGAGTTCCCAATGGAGATAGAGGATTGACATAATGGAGTCCATAATAGGTGTTCGATTCCTATGCGGTGATTTCAAGGCTGAATGAGAACATCCACAAGAGGAAATGGGAGTGTGAGGCTCATATTCATGCTCTGTACCCCCATTTGTTTCCATAACCATTGTTGTGGCATTCCATGATGAAAATTCCTAAGGTGGGGTGAATGTAAATATTTGGAAATTCCATAAAATTTTATTTAATTTTTTTGGGATTATTATGTGTCTGTGAAAATTGATGGCACATGATTCCGAGGCCCGAACAGCCTGGAAAAGAATTTTGACCTTTTTTAATGTACATTCAATAAATGTGCGAGTGGAAATTTCTATCATATGAACTGGTTCTCATATTAAAAATCCAAGGGCACCATTGAATTCATAGCACAAGTATTCTCTTTAGGGATGTTTAATATTGATCTTAAAGTGTCATACAGAAAAGATAATTTTTTTGACATTACATAAAAAATAATAAAATAACTGCAACGCTATTTTATTTCATCTTTGTATCCAATGAGTGATGGTGCTGGGACTACAGTGTGACATCATAATTTTAATTGGAGAGCTTTAATTTTAAACCTCTCATTTTCTTGGATTTGTAATGAAAACTCATATGTGTTTAATCGACTCATTAATTACAGTTCATTAATGTTTCATAATTATAAACACAACGTGAGTGATTAGTCTCTATTTAAACAAAGCATGGGCATGGATTTTTGTCACTCCTGAGAGGAACCTCTGAATAAGTATGGAAGACATCTCCCATCAATGTATAATGTATCTTCGATGACTGTGGGATGATTTGATCCGAACAATGCTGGGCGACAAAGAGTGCCAACAGACATAGGTTCATTTACCACATCTGCATCATCTTCCAAAATTTATAGGTAGGGGTTTCTGTTGATTTATTTGTAAGAGTGTAATGAATTATTCTACCCATGATGATGATAAATATTTCTACTAAATAAATCTAATGCTGAGGGCACGAGCCAAAAGAAAAAGGAACAGACCCTCCACCGATCTCAATATTGTTTTCTTTCATCATGGATGACCAACAAAAATAGAGGCAAGATGAAACCTAGAGTCATGAATTGTTGAAATCATCAATAATTTATTGTAGGCACAGTTGAAAAATAAAATGGCCGTCAATAGATTCACCTGAGGCCCATGGAGGCTCCACCAACGTGGCATCGCCAGTGACCGGATGAAGCGGCGAATAGCTCTCGCTGTTTTTTAGGGACGACAGTGCCCGAAGGCGCCACAAAAGAGAGTGGAGGATAGCCAATGATGTCCATTTCTACAGAGGTATCATGTCACGATGGTACACTACAATGGTGGGCCACGACTCTGAGCTGCGTTGGACGGTGGACATGCGCCCATGGTTTCGCTGTCAACCAGTCTACGCGGACCGGCCAACTAGAGTTGCACCAACTAGCACCGCTGATGGTGGAACCCAAATGTCTAGACCATTCAAGAGGGGAGCTATTCCCTTGGTCTAGATGGGTTTTTTTCCCTGAAAACCAGCCAGGTTTGTCTAATGGTCCGATAGGCTACGCCCAGCCAGGTGTGTCGAGCTTGTCCCATGACTTAGCGGGCAGAACCTGTGGCTAGTTGGCTAAGCCCACGACCCAACGTGGCAAGACAATAGCCCAACCCCTTCATGTAGATCCTAGCCACATAAAAACATACCCATCCCCTTTAGGCTAGTTTGGGTCTGTCTGACCCAGTCAGACCGACCCGGTCGGACCAGACCTGTACCCACATATGGTCGAGTTTTGATTAAAGGGTTGTATCTCATAAACCGGATGTCTGTTTGATGAAACATCTACATCACTGAAAACCATATGATGAGGTGGTTCTTTTTGTCATATTCCACTTGGGTTTTGGAGAATTTTGGAGTATGGATGGGTGGGATTGGACTCGAATCCAACCGGTCCCCTAACACTAAAAGGCATATAACTTATAGACCGAGCGTCTAATTGACACACCATCTATTGCATTGGAACAGTTATGACATGGCTGCTCATTGGGTTAATTCTTCGTGACACTATGATGTAGTAGAGGTAATTCCAATAGATTGATGCTCAGATCCTCTCAGAATCAAGCATACCTAGTGCGTTAATCCAGTGGCTTGCTGCGATGTGATTAAAGAATAGGGATCCTCCTTGAGTCAACAGATTGCGATCCTCCGCGGGTCAGAACCTTGTCATCTTATGTGGGCCAGCACTTAGTGATCCTCTATGGGTTAGCATGTATAAATCCTTCATGGGTTAGCACCTAGTGATACCCCATGGGTTAGAATCTAGTAATCCTTTATGGGTAAGGACCTAGTCATTCTCTATGGTCCAGCACTTAGAGATCCACTATGGGTCAGCACCTAGCGATTGTCTAGGGTTTTGCACTTAGAGATCCTCTACAAGTTAGTACATAGTGATCCTCTATTTTTTAGTACCTAGGGATTCTCTATGGGTCATAACCTAAAGATCCTCCATGGGATTGCATCTCGAGACCATGTACAATTCAGTAGAAAAAGCATGTCAACCGATTAAGATGATCTAACGTTATAACTAATCAACCGAATTCTTGTTCCTTAAATGGAATACATGGTTTGAGTTAAGTCTTTACTTGTGATTTGTGATTGGGATCATCCTTTGTAGTTTTTTTGGTGAATTTTGGGAGTCCTTGGGGGCAGTATTGGCATCCCTACTGTTTATTGTAACACTGACCCCTTCACGGGCTTCACCAGCACCTTGTTGTGTCTTGTAAAAACGATGGAAAACATTGACTGAGGATTGGGACCTAGTACTAGACGGTGCATGGAGGTAACTGCTTTATGTAGAGACTCTTAGTGACGATCTATACCTACACATTAGGTAGTATCCTTGGTAGACAACATTAGACGTTGTTTTTCCTTTCTATTGTATTTTCCTTGTATTTGGTTTTGTATTCTGGCCCATTCTGCTTTAGTTTATAGTTTTACATTCACTAGTAATACCACGTGGTTTGTTCTTGTTGTGTTTCTGGACTGTGTGTGTACAGGTTTTGAGGAAATTACATCCCATTTTAGGGTTATGTATTTTACATGGTAGTCGCAAACCCCATTCCTATAGATGGCGGGCTTGGGGTAGTTAAGGCACGGGCCCCGGGGGACGGGTCATGAAAGTGTACGTAAAATTTTCTAATAAATATATTTATATTAATATTTTGTATTTCCATATTTAATAAATTCATTATAAATACATTTAATATATTTATATATTAAATAGGTAGGGTGAATCGCCCAATTTATTTAAGTAAATAAATCACACCTTTCAAATGTATCTATATATAACTGTTTATAAGGTCTTCTGGCCCTGTGGCTATTTGGAACATTATAATTCGATGGATCGATGACCCATTGCCCTAAAAGGAAAGAACCTATCCCTTTAAGTCCCTGATAGCAGAGTCGGTATCGTTCAATGTCACTAGTTGAATGTATGTTTTTAAATTGTGAATGTGCGAATATTTATAAAATGTAATTTAAAAAAATATTTGCATTTGTGAAATTTATATATTAACAAACAAACACACACAATTTATTTATTATTAAAATATATAAAACATGTTTATATACATTTTAAATACACATTTTTATACTAATATATATTTATATATATTTAATCATTATTTAATAAATTGTATATATTATAAATAACACATGGGGTGTTCATATCTTTTTCTTCATATAATCACACACATTCTCTCACACACAAAATTCCCCCAATGTCATGTTAAATAGGGCATGTGGGGATCTGATTCATTATAGGGGTTCCTCTCATCCATGTTTAAAAGATGATATTTTTTTATTAAAATGGTCCAAGACCCTTGCGTGATATTTTTTTTAAATTATTAATCTTGATAAAAACATATTATAGAATGGTTTTTCAAATTTTATTTATTGAACCCAGTGGAGTTATTAAATTATTTTGGGTTTTATCCACCTATAATATTCCCAATATGATATATTAATCTTCATCCACTAACATTTCACTATTATTTATTAATTTGATTAATTTATTTATTGGTGATTATAAATGATGCAGTGTATAATTTATAAAATATATATATATATGTTCTTGGAGTTTTGTAAAAACCCCATTTAGAATCTATTTTTAATAAATGTTTTCTTATATTGGTTGTAAAAATAATTGAGGTTGAATTTAGGATTTATTTTAAAAAAAAATTAAATTTCACATTTTTGATTATTAGAAAAACATACTTATTACAAAAATAATTACAAATAAAAGTAATGAAATTTTTGTAACTGTGATAATATTTGATATTTGAAGAAACACGATCATAAAAATATTATAGATATGATAAAAAATAATTCTATGATAGAATGTCTCAATTCAAAGAAAGTATTAGTAATAATGAAAATAATCATAGAGAAAAATTATCAATACAATATTACTGATTTAGATAAATGAAATGATTTTTATAAATTATTTCATATATAGACCATTAAAATAAATAATTATTTGTATAAAATTGTAATTATTATTATAATTGGTATCAAGAACACACAATAACCTAAAAACAAACAAGTGATTGTAAAATAGAAAATGGGAAAACTAAAACGACAATTATGAGGAAGATGATTTTAAAAATGGAGACATAGATGTTTTTTAGGTCCAAGTAATTGGTTCATTAAGGGTAATAGGTTGGTCATGTTGGATTATAGTAAAAAACCCAACTGTCAGTGGCCCAACTATTCCAACTATTACCCAACTAGTTGGGAAACCCACCTCCACTAGTCCTATACCCACCGTTTTTTATGAATTATCCCATATCCCATATGTCACCCATGTATCATGTTCCAAGAACATGATGGTTGTCCCCAATGTGCGAGCATGAAAATGGATGTTTCTCAGTTTCTGGTGGATTTCTCATGGATGAGTGGAAATTTCATTCTGATGTTTTTATTTTCATTGGGGAAATGCAATGACCATGTAGTGTTCTCATAGGCCATCATGACCTCTTGTGGAGTATTGAACATCGCTAGACAACACACATTATTGTAATGATCTCATATCTTTATGTCATACCTCCACAACCTCTTTCAAATACATTGATAGTGGCTACTGGATTGGATGAGGATGAATCCTAAGATAAATATATAGTTGAAACAAAAGAAGTTTATGAATCTCCAATATAAACAAAGTGTGAAAAAATAGCACAATAATATATGGTGACACAAAAATTTTACATGGGGAGACCCTCTATACGGATTATTTTAAAAACACATGGAAACACAGAGAATGTACAATATGAATCATATAGTACAAAAATTAATGTAAATCCAAATACATGAATTTATAATACATCATAAAAATATATATGTAAATATCTACACTCTGATATGCCTCTATCACTTTTTTTATAATAGTCCATGATAAGAAATCTATATTTTTTGGGGACCTTTGACACACATTAGAAAGTGAAAATTTCATCCCATGATGACACCTGATCACTAAATCCTCCAAATTTGTATACAATGGACCAAATAGAATCTCTACTTGACCTTAGCCTCTACATCAACAACATCCCACAACAGCTTGTATTTTAGGGATCTCAAAATCATGAGAGGGGACTATGATGGAAGTGGATGAAGAGAATATTTGTTTGGTTCATCAAGAATGGGATTATTATAGGTGGGGATATAAATTGGTAGAATGGAATGTGGCATAGATCATCAACTAACATTGGATATATGTAATAGTTCCCAATTTTAATGTTCCTCATACTATTCAATATGGTTTTAGTCTTGTCTTTTCCTTTATTACAATAATTTCTTGTGTATTAATATGTGTTTATAATACCAATTTTGATAAAAATTAATATCTAGTCTGCCAAAAATTTGGATTGAATATTTTATCTATGAATTTCATAAGAATATATTCACATGATTTTTGTAAACAATATCTTTTCATTGGGATTGTGTCTCTATGGTTCCTTTCATTTCTCTTATTTGGTTTATTTAATAGTTATATTCTATTTTGATATATTTTTCATTATCATACAATGTAAATAATTATGAAAAATGGTAAAATTAAGATTCCATTATATATATTTATAAATATAGTAGTTGTACGTATGAGTTTATAATGAGAAATAAATTTTAAATTTAATATATCTGAAATAAATCTCCTAATTAACATGGAAAAAAGTATCAAAGGTACAATAATAAAATATTGTCAATTAACGATTGTTTTTAAAGGGAGTAATGAAATACCTCCGAAATCATATATTTTCATGGATAATTTATCAATGGTTTACATATATTTTTTATCATAAATATATAAAAAATATAGTTTGATATATATAAAAAAATTTACATATGTCACCTCCACATTTCCCTTCTTCCACATATCAACCCACCACATACCATTTCTCATACAATTTTTTACACCATTCTTATACATATAAAATAAAACTCATTCAGGATTATTTGTGATGAATTCCTGACATCATTCCATTATTCCATGTTGATTGGATTGAAATTTTCCTCAGTATCAACATCCTCTAAATCCTTCTCTAGTTTCTCCCACATAAATAGATTTTGATTATCCTCATCAGTCCTCATCCATATTGTAATTACTCCAACTACAAATACAAAAAAAAATTTTATTATAATTATAATTTTTTCCATGTTTAATATGTTTTACTAAATATTGTAAATGATAAGTTATATTTGTTATTTTGGATTATAATTTTACATGTTTTTATTATTTTTCCTTGACAAAAATTATCATTAGTTGGTTTTATAAACTGCCTCACAGATTCATTATAAGTTTAATTCATATTTTTGTCTCATCATTCTATGTGTACTTATTCATTACATAACATTAATTAATATTTTAATATATATTTCATTAGAGTTTTTGTGTTCTATATTATGTGTTTTTACAACATTTTTATTTTATCTAGATTATTGAACATTTTCCAGAAATCATATTTTGAACCATACATCATTTCTAATTATATAAATAATTATTTACACTATAAAATTTCATAAATAATCATTTTATCTTTTTACAAGATTTTCTTAATCACTAATTTCATATTTTTCATTCTTTCTTTTCTAGACAAATTCAATTTTTCCCCAATCAAGACTGAGAACCTCATCTTATTGATGGATTCTAAAACATATTCAATGATAAATGGTTTCCTCTAGCCCATAACATCATCTATAAATTCCAGATGAAATTTATACCACAAAAAATCTGTGTGCCCATTGTAATAGTTTTTCGACATCAACGTTTTACATTACTGGTTTTACATGAATTGATGGTGTCTATAAACCCTTGCGACCTTGTTTCTATATTGTAACTTATATTGAATTCCAACACATTAGTTGTCCACATATTTATAAATATGTTTGTTGACTTTTAAATTTTAAATTTTATATTATATATGTCTTTTTCTTTATCTTAGCCAATTTTTAATATTTATTCCCCATTTTTAGACAATGAATATTGGTTTTATAATAAATCATATTCGTCGAATATATATAACATCATTTACATTTAATCTTATAAGATATTATTTTACTAAATTAATTTACATTAGCACATATTTTTCTATTATTGTAATAATCCTTAAATGTTTACATAATATTCCATAAATGTGTTTGATAAAAGTCAATGTCTCATGGAATTATCTTTTCTCAATATATATACTATTAGAATAAATGATTACAAAAAAAATATTTGGATTAATTAAATTTCCATTATCATATATGAATTTTTGAAAATTCAAAATATTTCATAAATGATTAACATATATAGTATTGTAAATATAGTTATTTTCAAATGGTTCAATAGCTTGTTGTTTATCATATTTTGTAGATGAAATTCCTGCTGTTGATCAAATATCACCAACATCTACACTTGCAATTATATATAGGGTATATCGATTTCCGTTATCAGAGATTAATTTCATTGGTTTTCATTACTCTCTCATTATTCACATTAATTTTATGAAATATATTTTTTTTCTTTTTTTGATGGTTCCTTCCATTTTCCAATAACTTTTATAATAATATTTGTTACTAGACTACATTTCAAATATGATTTTTCAATAATTTTTGTATGAAATGGGCTATAAAACCGAAACACAGGACTCTTCTCTCTTTTTCATATTCCAATTGATAATTTTTTAATTGAATTCCATACAATTGCAGTTTAAACCATACCATTTCAGTAAACCAACATGAATAATTCAATGAACCAGGGTAGTGTAAGAAATTAAATTTTAGAATAGATGATTTTAAATGTTTGCAGAAAATTTATTTAATATATTTTTAAACTCATTATAAATTTAATTGTATTTTAAAATTTTTGGATAATATATTAATGATTACATACTGTAGTAATATATTTTCTTATGTTTTCAACACATTAAATTCTATAAAATTCATAATTCTTATCAACTCAATCATACATTCTTGAATATTTAATAATATATTTGGTACATCAGAAATACCATTAAAATAATTAACAATAAATCGATAGTATGTTTTTCTCTATTATTAATTTTAAATTAAATTCACATTATATGTTATATAATTTTATTTTCTCTGCTTTATGGTTTTCCATAAAAAATATTTAAACTCTAATGACCAGTTTATATTTTTTACATATGATAAATTTAAATAATTTTCTTTATTTTAACCCCATTTTCTCACAATGAAATATAATTTTACCCCACCACCATATTTATAGATATTTTAACAACAATCCACATTCCATGTTATCATTTCATATATTAAAAATTAGTTCTTCTTCCATTATAATTGATTACAATAATATGGGAATTTATAAGAAGTATTTATTTGAAATTATTTTAAGTTATACGTTTAATATAGAGAGAAGCATAATATTATTTTAGCAAAATAAGTGAACATTTATGATGATGGTAGTATGGAACACTTTACCATCTATCAATTATATTTATATAAAAATTTGATATCTAATATATTATTTACTATTTTTCATTTTATATGTATTTCTACATGTTATATATTATTCAAATACATATGTGAGGGATACTAGATAAAAAAAATAAAATTTCATTTTGAAGGATAAAATTCTGTTATTTCCATTATCACAAACTCTATGTCTCTCCCATCATTTAGTACATTGCATTTGTCACTACCTTACCAAAAATTTGACCATACCATTGCATCATTTTTTCCTCTTTAAATCGCCACCTCCAATACCCCTTTTCCATATTAAATTATATAAGACCCCCTCAAACCCTCCCCTTCCCTTATAACCTCTCATGGACTCCCCATTGATTTCCCCTCCATATTATATAACTAATTCCTTTAAAAACATCAAAATCCATATAATATCCTCCTGGTTCATTTGACATACTTTTCATACTCTCCAAAAATCTGACATGCCTATTAAGTTTTACTAATGTAAAATTGTCAACTTCCATTAGTTAATAATATATCTTAATACATCATTTAAAACCATTAACTACATTCAATAATCAAGACACACAATCCACATTCATCACTTATGAGGACATTAATCATCTCTATTAGTGACTACTGAATCAATCAAAATTATTACCATTAACCATCATATTTTCATTAGTGAATACAATTTTCATAAATAATACAGTCTTAGAAACCACACTCAATGTATATTCATTTATTTAATCATTATTACAATTAAATTAAATTGATCATCAATTCATCATCATAAAGAAGAATATTTAAGGATTTTTCTATTCATAATTCATGTATCTTGTAAATTTATAATATATCTCATCCAATAATTCTACAATGATAATTTATTTCTTCATTTCCATGTAACGAATCTTCAAATGTGATATATATTTCATAATTTTTTATATTTCACAATAAATTATTCTCTAATACATTGTTACCTTTTCATTACTCATACATTTCTAAATATTAGTGTATTAATTAATTATTAAATATAGACACATTAAAACCACATAAAACTAACCTATATAAATTTTCTGTAACTATTATAGTATATTTTTGTTTCTCATCATGTGTTTATTAGGATGTAATAAATTTTATGTAATTATTTATATGTTAATATATTTATTTTATTAATTTTGCACATATATAATATTTTAATTCCAAACTATTCATATATTTTTTTCTATACTAACATATATCAATAATATTAAATTATAATGTGATTAATTTTCTCATAAATGTATTATTAGCTAAAAAATCATTTTTTTTCCTCTTCACATCAATTGTTAATCAGATTATATTGGTGTTTTCCCAGCAATAAAGATTCCATGTAATATTGTAATGTATTAAAAATTTATTTAAATCAATATTATCATCAATATATTATTAGTTTAGTTTATTATCTTGTTAAGTTATGTTATTTTACTTCTTATCCCTCTATACTGTATGTTTTTTTCATAATCGAATTAATTTTTTTTGGAACATCTCATCAAAACAATAAAAAATAATATCCATAAAAGATTTCATCCTGTGAAATTTTTATAATCATACAACTTAATTGTTAAAAATTATTATTCCATATAAAATTAGTTCATTAATTTTGAATTTCTATTCAGATTACTCGATTATGCACTTAATGCATCATGAATTTTAGAAAATATCTCTATAAAACACTATTTATTTATTTTCAATATTATGAAATATCAACTATATTAATTAATTACCGAATGTTTTTAAAAATGGTTTCTATCATTTATAAGTTTTTATGTTCATTTGTTTGCAATTGTTATACATTCATTTATATATAATATAAAATAAAATTATGAAACCATATTTACCTAGATTATGCGATTCATTATACATTTAAATACTTTTCCTTTGTCCTATTAAGAGATTAGAAATTTTTATTATCCCAAATATTTTTTATTTAAATTAAATGATATATTATTTTTTAATATAATTTCTAACATTTATATTCATAACATGTATTTAGATGATTTAATTTCATGTTTTTCATATATGTGACATAAATAAAATATAATTTTTATCAATATTTGATATGATATAAAACATTTAAAATTTATAATTTTAATTCATACATATCTAATATTAAAAAAATTTGATCAGAACACACATTTGACTTGTTTCAATGATAGATACATGATGAGTTTCTTATTATGAATAAATTACTCAATGAAACTAAACATTTAATGGAAAATACATGATAGTGTTAAACATCAAGTAAAATATTTCAACTTTGACATCTTCATAATACTTTTCATATTTTAGTGTGATTATTTTAATTATTAATAAAATCTATTTTTGAATAAAAAATATAATAATTTATACTAGAAATCCACCATTTTGGGAGAAATTTAATTCAAAAATACAAGGATTTTATCATTAAATACAAAATTATAAAAATTTACATCATTGGGTTGTAGAGGTATGTTATACTTTATTATCCTATTAGTATCCTTGTTAATGCCATTTAAAAAATATTTTTGAAACATTATTGAAATTGATTGTGTATGCATTAGGTATGATTATTTTTATTAATGTTTGATCGCATGTGATAATTCAAATAAAGATATTTCTCTATTTATTTTGATCTCCATATGAATCTTTAGTAAATTTATTTTATAACACACAAATAAACATATAAATTAATATATATATATATATTAATATATTTATATTTTTATTAAATATTATTTATATAATTGTGTTTTGATGAAATTTTTAATGTTAATGTTCTTTAAATGAGTAATATTTTATTAGAATAACTCATTAATACTTTTTTATAGAATCATTACAAATATTTTATATTTTACATATGAATACAATACCTTAATTTTAGATTCATACCAAACATAAAAAAATTTCATATATTCTATATTTTTTTATTTGATTTCCATTTAATTTATTATACATCCACCATCTATTTGGTTTTAAATTAAAATTATCTTATCCTTTGAGTTTTCCTCATTAATCCACAGGTCAATTATATATTTAGCTCTTTGAAAAATATCTTATCATTTCATTTATAATAAAGAAACTGTTTAACAAATTTATCTTTTTATATTCCATATTCCCCAAATTTAGACCACTATTTCCATAATATATTATTTTGAATATGACATTATCATGGATACAAATATAGATATATTCAATAGAAAAATGAAAATTTAAGAAATGGCCCCTATCTATCTATCAGATCCCCATTACACATGGAGGTCCAACTATTATCATTTCCTTTTTTTCTATGATTTCAAAAAATTACTAATATTCATGAGTTTTTGTAATTCATCTTCCTAGAAGATTTCATCATTGTTTTCATCCTTTTTTACTTATATCTATATAAATGATAATACTGATAGTTCATAATCATCCACCACATATAATACATCGGACAAATACACTATTTATTAAATGTTTTATAATTATATAAAAGGTTTCCAAACATTGTGAATTATTTTATCTACATTATGAATTCCTTATTGGGGCCACTATTTATGTGATATACTTAATTCATGCAGTGAATCATTACATGATTTATTTTCCATAAATATTATTATTTATTAATTTTTCTATAAATCTAATTTATTTTTATAAATATTTATCTAATTCCACTATTCTCTATATGTGTGCATTCCTAATTGGATATATTGGGCATTTAAACATGTCTATTATTCAAAAAAAATTATCATTATTTATTAAATGAAATCATTTAAATTCCATACATCTCAATTTTTTTAATTAAAAAATATTTAATTGAAAAGTTCATGATCACGGTGAAATTAATGTATTAGGGATTTTAGAAATACAATTTCGGTTCTGGTATTCAATAAAATTTTACTGGATTTTATTATATAAAAACACAAATAAAATATGAGATGTTTAGATATAAGTTACTTCTATTAATGATTTATGTAATATTATATAATATATATCAATTATACTATGTGTATAAATCATCCAAATTAAAAAAAATTAAGCGATTCAATTTATATGAAAATTGAATATTTTGATTTACAAAATAGATATTTTTTCTTTTATAATATTTGAATACAAAGTTGACAATTTTCGTAAAGCCTCTTAAATTATCCTATGATTTTTTGTATGTAAAATTTCTATTACTATTATATTATATGTTTTATTTTTCGAAAAAAATTCTATTATTTACTTATTATATTAGAATTTCAACAAAAAATAATTCTATGATAATGTTATTTTAATAGATTTTATCATATCTTCAACAGTTTTATAGTTGTAGACATATGATTTATTACTTGAATTATATTATATTATATTCAAATTTAATTTAAAATAATATCCATTATTATAATGTATAAATAAGTTTATATTGTAGAATTTATACCTGACATGATATATTATGACATGATTTATAGAGCAAAAAATTCAGAAAAAGTATTTATAATCATATAATAGAGTTTATGATCGAGGAAATCTATAAAATCAGCTAAAAATATAGTCCCTATAATATATATCAATTCCATTGTAATATGATTCCATTATATATCAATTATCATTGTCAAATTTCATATAATTACATCATTTCATGCTTATATAACTTGAAAAACTCTATTTTAGTTTTGTTAACTAATGAAATTTTATTATTGATTTAATTCAAATTCCTTACATTTAGATTTTTTGAAATTTCAAAATAAATAGGTGAAACCAAATTCATGTTGAAATACATAGTTTTGGATACTAAAGAATCAATTGTTATTCTATTGATCAATAAACTGTGGATGATGTTTATAACAAAAACCCGCATCATAACTCAAAGGTTGTTTGACCTAGGAAAAATATTTTATAAATTTAGATTATTCTATATATGATTTTTAAACAATAATACACATATAATTAATCCCGAATAAGAACAATTATGAAATCAATTTTCCGCTGAATTGGAGAGATTTAATTCCAAAATGACGACATTGAATTTTTAAATCTCTGATTACAACATTTATAATTTCAAATGATCCACCCAAAAATAGGATGTAATGTTTTATTCATTTATAATTAAAATTGACATTATACATTCAAAAATAATTTCTATTATATGTGTTACTAAAATATACATCAAATGGAATATTCTTCTCCACATTATTTTTTTAATTTTATTTTATCCATCCTTAGTTTTTAAATGAGTCACATTTATTTTAATTTACACCTTATTTGATTATATAGTCTTATTTAAGATAAAATTAAGTATAATATTTTGATATATATTTCCACTATGTTAAATAATTATAACATGACTCAATATAAAATTCTATATAATAAAAAAACCCATAATAGTATGTATAATCATTTAATATTATGTATCAACAATGGAATTCCTTAGTACCAGAAAAATGATATACCTATTATGGTTATCCCTAAAAATATAGTATAATTTCATTTAAATTTCATATATCATTGTAAAATATCTTCTTATTAAAAAAAATTGTACTAACATAATTTGAAAAACTCACTTTATCATTTCTAGTAATAAAATCTTCTTAAAGATTCTGATTTCATATTTATTTGAAAAACTAGGTATCATATCTTTTATATTTTTTATTTATTTCTACAAATTAATGTTGAATATATATATTTTCTACCTCAAAGTAAATTAATATAAATTTTCTCATATAGTAATACAATAAATTATATTGTAATTTCTATTCCATATATCAATTAAAATATTATTTTATTTCAAAAAATAGAAATACAAAATGTTTTTTATTCTTTGATTATTAGTCTTCTATTTTCACTCTCATTCCTATATTTCGTGAAATTGGATACTATATGAATTTCAAATTCTCAGAGTCCATTTATATTTGAACCATTTTCTATGTTTCTAGATTAATGGGGTATGTTCTATTCCATCAATGAATAGACTATTGTCAAATATATTGTGGAATATAATCTGTCACGATGTTTTTTATTTCATGTTTTATAATTATTATTTTATTTATCATTTTGGCTTTATATTAATCCAACAAAATCATCATTTATAATATTATTTCCAATATAATATGCATATTATTCTTTCATTCTTATAATTGATAATTTCATAGTTATTGAAACAAGTTGGAATGACATATGATTCATATACCTTCATATTATAATTCTTTTTCCCTTTATTCTATAGTTTTATAATCATATAATTGTATTATTATACAAAAAATAAATAATTATAAAACTCTATTTAATAGAAATTTTTTCTTTTATTTTCATATAATATTCAATCATGTTACGAAGTTATTTCTTAACATAATGTTTAACATGAACTCTTGTATAAAACAAAAAATCTTAGTGAAAAATGTGTTATTTTAATTTTGTGTATCAAAAAATTAATTTTTTGATTAAAATGAAATCATAGACCCAAATATCGTGATCTCTATATTTATTTTATTTCAGATTGTAAATTTCATCTTTGAATAATAAATCTAGTATTATTACAACCTTTCATACAAATAATTTTTGAAATAATAAATATAATTTTTTTGAGATAATTCCATATTTATGGAGTAATTTATGATTACGAATTATTTTGAAATAATTCTTATTATATTTTTAGGAAAAAAAATTGATTTAATTTTTTAAAAACACATCTAAACTCATTTCTAAATAGATCTGGGTGACATCTTGTATAGAATTATAAAATAAATTATATTATTTATAAATGAAACTACACATAGATTTCATAACTTATAAGAACAAGTTTAAATTAAAATATCTACCTTAATTTAATATTTTGAAGTCTAAAACACTGATATTATTTTTCAAAATATCAGAAAACAACATTGAAAAATTTCATCGAGCTTCTAAGAAGAAATTAATTTTTTTATTCCTGTCAAATTACATATTTTATTATATATTGTCTTTTGTCATTCAAAATATTTCCTAGTAATTTCATTTATAAATTTGACAAGAAATGAAATATTTTTCATCTACATTTTGATTTTAATTAATTTTATCCTACAGTGTAATGATTTGTAATTGTACACTTAAATTTTAATAAAATAAATATTTTATTATATAATTAAATTCAACAAAAACTTATTCCATTGATTTATACAAATAATTAAATCATGTTATACATTTGATCAATATCTTACATGACCTTTTTATAGAAAAAATATTAATCAAAAGTACATATAATCATATAATACTGTGAATCCCCAATGCAATTAAAAAATTCATATTAAAATAGAGTATGTGATATGGTTAACCCTAAAATTCTTGATTTGTTTATAATAAATTTCATATAAAATTTTCAAATATATTGTTATTGAATCCTTTAAAACTAACATAATTGGAAAAAACTATTTGTATCATTTCATGTATAATCAAATTTTGAAAAATTTATATTTCATATCAACGAAAAGAATAATATGATTTTTTTTAATATTTTTTCTATCACTGTTTTACATTAAAAAAATTTATATATGATATATTCTCCACAATAAATTAATTATTCAAAATTTTATATGTTAATTGATAATATTATATTGTATACTATATAATATATATTGATAACCATTTTGACGGTACGTTAATGAAAAATAAAAAAATTGTGTAGAACCTTTTTTTTATTCATCCAACTACACTCCCATTCTATATTATTAGAAATTTAATCTTTTATATTACATCTAATGAGAAGATATTTCACGATGAATAATTTACTATATTATTGGCCTAGTGAGGTATGATTTCCACCATTAATAAATCAGGTACTGTCTATATATTATGAAATATATTTCAACACAATTTGGGGATTTCAAATGTTGATGTTATTAATTATTTCTCATCTCAAGTTTAAATTAATCCCACACAACCTAAATTTCCCTTATTATACTCAATATACAATGTTTTTTTATTATCACTGTGGTTAGTTCCTTTTTTATAGATTCAATATGTTATTAAATATGATTCCTCCATCTTCTAATTATAATGAAATATTTCCATTCCTTTATAGTTTTATAATCACACACAAATATTTTAATGCAAAACCTAAATGATTTTATATTAAAATTTAATTTCAAATTCTGCATATTAATTTTAAACATTATTACATCATGTTGTAATATTATAACATGAATAAATATATTACATGACCTTTTACAAAAAAATTGAAATTTTTCAAATAGTATATAAAATCACATAATACAGTGTACCTATAATGATATTCTATGTTTCATCATATATCGATATCCAAGTTTATTTTTTCCACAAAACTATAGTATAAATTCTTTTAAATTTGAAATATCATCATTAAAAAATTAATAATTAACTAATTTCATACTAAAAAATTGAAAATCTATTTCATTAATATTCTAGTTTTTGTATTTATCAGATAAATTTATATTTAATATATATGTGTTAAAAAAATGGTTTCATTTCAAAGGATTTTTTTTCTATATCTATTTATAATTGATAAAAAATTTATATATAATGTTTTTACAAAAATAAATACAATATAAAAATGAAATATAAAAACACATAATACTATTTTGTATATTATATAAATTACATAATTAACTAGTTTGATGATTTGATTAAAACCATAAAATGTCTAATTGTTTATACACCAATATTTACATCCTTTATTTACACACTCCATTATATACTATTATCAAATTTTTCTTATATGTTTTACATATAATAATAGTATATCTCATATCTAAACTTGTACTTTTTGATTGACCTATCAAGTTATGTATCCATCTGTCAATAATCTATTTATTGGGCATTTATTGTGAATTATACATTGACACTATATTATTTGAATAAATTCTGTATTTAATAATTATTTATTATTTTATTTTTATAGTAGTCTAAAAGAACATTTGTCTCTAGTATTATACTTAATATACTATTGATTTTTTTCATTTTTATAGTTATAAATTAAAATTAAACTGTTATAGAATATATTAAAAACTAATTTTTTCTAATACATTTGGAATATAATTTTTATAATTATATATTCCATTGTTTTTTTAAACTTGTAATAATAAATTTAATATGTCAATTTTTATGATTATAAAATAATATTTACTAGAAAGTTTAATCCATAAATTCATGAAAAATTCATAATTTTTACAAAATTTTGTTTGAAATGAAATAATAAATTAGTTTTATTGGAAATAAATATCCAAGAAACGATATTTATAGTCATAAAATAGTATGTATAATTAAAGAAATAACTTTTTTCAGCTCAAATTGGGGATCTGTTATGGTCATCCCTATAATTCTTGTATGATTTCAATTAAATCTTATATGACATGTTAAATTCTATAATTGATATAATATACAATATGCTGGTGTCTCAATATTTAATAATTTACATAAATTTATATGATGTTACATTTTTCATTATTTTATTGTATAAAAAAATATAATGAAAATTTTGAAGGAATTTTTGTTCTAGTATTCATGTTTTGAACATTATAAAATAAAATCCAATATTTAGAAAATTGGATTTTTTTTCAAATTATTTATTCATTCCAAGAAATATGTTTACAATATCATTTTAATATAAATCAAATTTTTTGTCATAATTGAAATTACATTAAAATTTTATACTAGGAATATATAATTATTAATTTTTATTCATTCTTAATAATATGCAATCACATACCAGAATTAAAAATATGTTAATTTTAATTTCTTAACTTCTACAGAAAAATAATCAATAAATTACTTATAAGATGAATCATTTTAAAGAAAGTTACAGTAATATGTATGATCTTATTTTATATTACATTATAAATATCCAGTCAATCATATTTCACATATTGTTTTCATAACATATTCATTGTAAGGAAATTTTGAAAATAAATTTGATTGAAAATATTTTCCTAAATAGAAGAAATCATATATAATTTAAATGAGAAGACATCAAAAATAGAATTCATTCCAAATAAATTAATTTTAGAAGATGTCATGCAAAAAAAAATATTGGAATTATTTTCATGTATATTTTGACATATATAAATTTTACCCAAAAATGTTAATTATAATCATTGAAAGAGCATTTAACTTATAAATTTTTGTAATGGTTTTTTTTCATTTTCATTATTTTATAATATTTATTTGTCCTATGTTATAATCCACATATACAATAAATATATATTGTTTTATAAAAAATGATATTTTTATTTTCCTCACAAAAAATTATATTTGATGAAAATAAATGTGTGAGTATATTTCTTTTACTATATAAAAATTCACTTCAATTACACATTTCTCTCCAATGATTCATTTTTCACAAGAATTACATACCAAAACATGTAACATCAATATGCACAGAGGACCATTCCATCATACTCAAAATTCCCTCTACATCGTTTATCGTCATCCTTACTCCACCATATATGAAACACCGTTACCTCAAATTTCGTTAGTTATATCAAATAATTCATTCTTTAGAACTCATCTCCCTCCTGCTCCACCAAGAATACCCTCCCAATATTTCTTCCTACAATGTGTCATATATAGTTCAACTCAAATATCAATTACACTTAATAATTTATTATTATTTCCAAGTAGATAATTCTATGGTTTTTTAATTTAAATTTTGATTGTAGATAATAATTTTTTAATTTTCAGGTTTCATTTTTCCTACCTTTTGTATTACATGTGGATAGAACACCTCATTTCAAAAAACAATACTTTTCTTTCCCTCTCACCAATAATTTCTATTCAATAAGAACCTTATCATATGAAATGGACTCTAAATATATTATCCTCTCTATAAATTCATCCATTGACTTATAATCCCCATATTCGTTTTTATCTATATTAGTACCCATAATCATCTTTTTCCTCCATTCATTCATTTAGAATATTCTATGAAATTTTTTATATGCCAAAAAGCTAACCCTCTACTATTAATCAATAATAGAGTCATTTCATAATTTTTATTCTTTTCCCTCCCATATTCACTAGCCCTGCCATATAATTATCTAATCATAAAACCTTGATAATGAATATTAATGTTATTTTATTCATTAATTCCTTTATATTATTTTTTGTAATTATTTCCCAATTCATTCATTTAAATTTACCGAAAAAATATTTATACTGTGGTTGTTATATATTAATAATTATCAATTTTATTGTTTACAATTGTTTTCATATTTTTTTAAGTAAATATCATTTTTTAACATTAACATCCATTTATACATTTTGATTTTTTTAGATTTTCTAATCCTAGAAATAATGATTTATCTAATCTTTTATATCATTGTCAAAATACATAAATTTTTATAATCATGATTATATTTCAAATAATATACGAATTATGAAATATAAAATTGGAATAAAATATTTTATTTTGATTGTCTCCAGGATTGGAGTATTTGTAATGGTCATAAATGGATTTTCATACTATAAATAATTGGGAGAATTACAGGCTTTTTGTATCTTGTGTTTGTTCATTTATCAACATGTCAAATGAGGGTATTTATTTATCTTTTTCTTATAATTAATATTTTATTGGGGAAATAGTTTCCCTATGTATTCCTTGGATAGCCATTTGTCTATATGCAGTATTTCAACTCGCTATGAAGATTGAAATTTTAATATGATCATATATGATGTTTACTTTCTTATCTCTCTTTTACATATAGGTTGATCTAACTATTACATTATACTATTTCCAATATTATTTTCTTTGTGTCTTATTGTGTATGATTATTAACACACATTCATGGGCTACATATGATTTATTTGTTTCCTATCCAGAAAACGTATAGATGGCATCCTTAGTGGACATAGTATCTCTGGTTCATAGAAGAAAGTGGAGGCACTAAACATGGTTGGTGGTCAGACATATGGATCGTTAGTTGGGAACTCTTTTTCTTTATTAATTTAGTTGTTTCAAGATTGGGAAATACTTTATTTCTTCTTGGATTCACATTTATTTTACCCTTATAATTTTATGGATATTTAACAATCACATTCTTAATGATTTCGTAGAGATTACAGAAAAAAATTACACCAAGAGATTTTATTTTATTATAAAAATGTAATATTTCATGGCGTTGAGTGTGTGTGTGTATGTGTGGGTTTGTCTGTGTTTGTGTGTTCACATAAAATAGGATAAATCATCCCACTTTATTATTATTCTAATTATGTTCTTGCCGTTATCCCATCAAATGTTGGGGAGAACATGTGATGTCACTCTCAGCTTACTAGTGTCCCATGTAGGGTCCCTATATATCAATTTATGACACAGAGCCCTATTGATTTCTCCAAAACTATATTCTATATCTAATACAATCCATTATATGAATTTATATATCCTTTTCCAAATCACACATCATGACCTATTTCTAAAGAATAGGGGTTGTTTTATGTTATCTCTCTCCAAACTACAGTCCTATATAAATTATCCATGAAATGATATCTCAATACTATAACAAATAGGGTAACCCATATCTATCCTACCATCTATTTGATTAGTATCCTCTGATTTTCAAATTCTTTTTTACAGCTCAATCATGATGTGTTGGGTGATCTCACTTTAGGGATATTTTTGTGTTCTATTTGTCCATGGACCCTTTTTCTTGAGATCATTATTGTTGGTCTTGGATAATCTATGGGGATGTAATCAGGTAATATGGACTATATGGATTCTATTTGGTCTAGTAACATATGTAAATCTATATTGGTTAATGTGATCTCATAAAGGGGAGGTATTAGTGAAGGAATTTCTAGGATTTCATTAAGTATTTAACCATTGTATAATTCCATGTAAGTTTTAATCCTCACATGAGGAAGTTTAGATCAATTGTAGATATTTAGTTTTATTACTCTTTTGTATATGCATTTATAATTGGTTTTAAATCATTAATGACCCATTTGATTAAAATGGAATTCATGATTGATGATTTTATATTGAAAATTATTTATTTATTATTAGATTAATTTATCATATTTGAAATTTTGATTAATTTTTTTAACATGTGAAGCCTCATTTTAATGGATTAATGTTGTTTAATTATGGCTAGTTTTAAATTTATTTAATATAAATTTTCCTTGGAAATGTGTTGTGTAATAGTTTAATGAATCAACGTACTTTCAATGATAATTTTATTGATAAATGTGTTGATTGTTTCAATTTATTGAGAAATGTATTATTGATTCTTTCAATTTTTTGATTTATTCTATGTTTTTTTGTATTATTGATTATTTTAATGTGTTGTTTCTTGTTTGATTTTTTCAATGTATTCGGAAATGTGTTATACTATTCAATTGGATGTTTTCCTTTTTCAATATGTTGATTCATTATCTTTTGGTAAGAATCATTGTTCATTTATTCTTTAGTATTAACATTATTTGTTTTCATTGTATGTTGATGGAATATATGATGATATGGTAAAATTTTCAATTTCACTGTTATGTTGTTCTATATTCAGGTTTAGGGGCTATAGAACCTGGAGCTTATTTTTTCTATATGCATAAGATAATGGCAGTTTAAAACACTACTAGATATAGGACTCTGTTTCATGGTGGTTTAAATTTCCGCTATATTGTTGTATTTTTTAATGCAATGATTTTATACATATTTGCGGTGGTTGTTTTGGTAACAATTCCAAACATTAGCGGCAATTAGAAACTGCCTTTAGATCCTAGAATGTTTTAACAAGAATGAGCCTCTAAAACTATAAAAAATTCCATGAAACACTAATTCTATGACAATTTCTAGAATTCACTACTAAATGGTAGAAACTACCATGTGTTCATTGCTGATACCAATTTTAGCTTTTGTTTAAACTACCGCTACACACTCAGTTTATTGTAGTGAATACTGAAAATTTTCCATCACCTAATTATTATGTATTTATTTCACTGATTATGTTTATTCCAACATAGAAATCTATAAAATTTTGAACCAATGGATTTAAAATGGGTTACCCATTAAAAAGAGATTTATATACCAAACTAAAAAATTTGGGTAATAAGAATAAAAATAAATTAGTATTTACCTAATGTATATCATACATATTATATTAATAAAAAAAATATTATTGGCTATATAACATATATAATATATTAATATCACTTAAAAATGGAAATAAATTTAATTTAATATAGTAAAAATGGTTTTGTCGAAAAAAATATTATTATCTTCAATTACATTCCATCAGTTTTAATATTCATTTATAATTAACTTGTAACCATGGAATTGACCATATAATGTATAAAACCTTATATTATTCAATAGAAAAATGAAAATTTAATAAATGGACCCTATCTATCTATCAGATCCCCATTACACATGGAGGTCCAACTATTATCATTTCCTTTTTTTCTATGATTTCAAAAAATTACAAATATTCATGAGTTTTTGTAATTCATCTTCCTAGAAGATTTCATCATTGTTTTCATCCTTTATTACTTATATCTATATACATGATAATATTGATAATCCATAATCATCCACCACATATAATACATCAGACAAATACACTATTTATTAAATGTTTTATAATTATATAAAAGGTTTCCAAACATTGTGAATTATTTTATCTACATTATGAATTCCTTATTGGGGCCACTATTTATGTGATATACTTAATTCATGCAGTGAATCATTACATGATTTATTTTCCATAAATATTATTATTTATTAATTTTTCTATAAATCTATTTTATTTTTATAAATATTTATCTAATTACACTATTCTCTATATGTGTGCATTCCTAATTGGATATATTGGGCATTTACACATGTCTATTATTCTAAAAAAATTATCATTATTTATTAAATGAAATCATTTAAATTCCATACATCTCAATTTTTGTAATTAAAATATATTTACATGACAAGTTCATGATCATGGTGAAATTAATGTATTAGGGATTTTAGAAATACAATTTCGGTTCTGGTATTCAATAAAATTTTACTGGATTTTATTATATAAAAACACAAATAAAATATGAGATGTTTAGATATAAGTTACTTCAATTAAAGATTTATGTAATATTATATAATATATATCAATTATACTATGTGTATAAATCATCCAAATTAAAAAAAATTAAGCGATTCAATTTATATGAAAATTGAATATTTTGATTTACAAAATAGATATTTTTTCTTTTATAATATCTGAATACAAAGATGAAAATTTTCGTAAAGCCTCATAAATTATCCTACAATTTTTTGTATGTAAAATTTCTATTACTATTATATTATATGTTATATTTTTCGAAAAAAATTCTATTATTTACATTATTATATTAGAATTTCAACAAAAAATAATTCTATGATAATCTTATTTTAATAGATTTTATCATATCTTCCACAGTTTTGTAATTGTAGACATATGATTTATTACTTGAATTATATTATATTATATTCAAATTTAATTTAAAATAATTTCCCTTATTATAATGTATAAATAAGTTTATATTGTAGATTTATTACCTGACATGATATATTTTGACATGATTTATAGAGCAAAAAATTCAGAAAAATTATTTATAATCATATAATAGAGTGTATGATCGAGGAAATCTATGAAATCAGCTAAAAATATAGTCCCCATAAAATTTATCAATTCCATTGTAATATGATTCCATTATATATCATTTATCATTGTCAAATTTTATATAATTACATCATTTCATGCTTATATAACTGGAAAAACTCTATTTTAGTTTTGTTAACTAATGAAATTTTATTATTGATTTAATTCAAATTCCTTACATTTAGATTTATTGAAATTTCAAAATAAATTGGTGAAACCATATTCATGTTGAAATACATAGTTATGGATACTAAAGAATCAATTGTTATTCTATTGATCAATAAACTGTTGATGATGTTTATAACAAAAACCCGCATCATAACTCAAAGGTTGATTGACGTAGGAAAAATATTTTATAAATTTAGATTATTCTATAAATGATTTTTAAACAATAATACACATATAATTAATCCCGAATAAGAACAATTATGCAATCAATTTTCCACTGAATTGGAGAGCTTGAATTCCAAAATGGCGACATTGAATTTTTAAATCTCTGATTACAACATTTATAATTTCAAATGATCCACCCAAAAATAGGATGTAATGTTTTATTCATTTATAATTAAAATTGACATTATACATTCAAAAATAATTTCTATTATATGTGTTACTAAAATATACATCAAATGGAATATTCTTCCTCCACATTATTTATTTTATTTTATTTTATCCATCCTTAGTTTTTAAATGAGTCACATGTATTTTAATTTACACCTTATTTGATTATATAATCTTATTTAAGATAAAATTAAGTATAATATTTTGATATATATTTCCATCATGTTAAATAATTATAACATGACTCAATATAAAATTCTATATAATAAAAAAACCCATAATAGTATGTATAATCATTTAATATTATGTATCAACAATGGAATTCCTTAATACCAGAAAAATGATATACCTATTATGGTTATCCCTAAAAATATAGTATAATTTCATTTAAATTTCATATATCATTGTAAAATATCTTTTTATTAAAAAAATTTGTACTATCATAATTTGAAAAACGCACTTTATCATTTATAGTAATAACATCTTGTTATAGATTCTGATTTCATATTTATTTGAAAAACTTGGTATCATTTCTTTTATATTTTTTATTTATTTCAACAAATTAATGTTAAATCTATATATTTTCTACCTCAAAGTAAATTAATATAAATTTTCTCATATAGTAATAAAATAAATTATATTGTAATTTCTATTCCATATATCAATTAAAATATTATTTTATTTCAAAAAATAGAAATACAAAATGTTTTTTATTCTTTGATTATTAGTCTTCTATTTTCACTCTCATTCCTATATTTCGTGAAATTGGATACTATATGAATTTCAAATTCTCAGAGTCCATTTATATTTGAACCATTTTCTATGTTTCTAGATTAATGGGGTATGTTCTCTTCCATCAAGGAATAGACTATTTCCAAATATATTGTGGAATATAATCCTTCACGATGTTTTTTATTTCATGTTTTATAATTATTATTTTATTTATCATTTTGGATTTATATTAATCCAACAAAATCATCATTTATAATATTATTTCCAATATAATATGCATATTATTCTTTCATTCATATAATTGATAATTTCATAGTTATTGAAACAAGTTGGAATGACATATGATTCATATACCTTTATATTATAATTCTTTTCCCCTTTATTCTATAGTTTTATAATCATATAATTATATTATTATACAAAAAATAAATAATAATAAAACTCTATTTAATAGAAATTTTTTCTATTATTTTCATATAATATTCAATCATGTTACGAAGTTATTTCTTAACATAATGTTTAACATGAACTCTTGTATAAAACAAAAAAGTTTAGTGAAAAATGTGTTATTTTAATTTTGTGTATCAAAAAATTAGTTTTTTGATTAAAATGAAATCATAGACCCAAATATCGTGATCTCTATATTTATTTTATTTTAGATTGTAAATTTCATCTTTGAATAATAAATCTAGTATTATTACAACCTTTCATACAAATAATTTTTGAAATAATAAATATAATTTTTTTGAGATAATTCCATATTTATGGAGTAATTTATTATTACGAATTATTTTGAAATAAATCTTATTATATTTTTAGAAAAAAAAATTATTTAATTTTTTAAAAACACATCTAAACTCACTGGTAAATAGATCTGGGTGACATCTTGTATAGAATTATAAAATAAATTATATTATTTATAAATGAAACTACAGATAGATTTCATAACTTATAAGAACAAGTTTAAATTAAAATATCTACCTTAATTTAATAGTTTGAAGTCTAAAACACTGATATTATCTTTCAAAATATTAGAAAACAACATTGAAAAATTTCATCGAGCTTCTAAGAAGAAATTAATTTTTTTATTCCGGTCAAATTACATTTTTTATTATATATTGTGTTTTATCATTCAAAATATTTCCTAGTAATTTCATTTATAAATTTGACAAGAAATGAAATATTTTTCATCTACATTTTGATTTTAATTAATTTTATCCTACAGTGTAATGATTTTTAATTGTACACTTAAATTTTAATAAAATAAATATTTTATTATATAATTAAATTCAACAAAAACTTATTCCATTGATTTATATAAATAATTAAATCATGTTATACATTTGATCAATATCTTACATGACCTTTTTATAGAAAAAATATTAATCAAAAGTACATATAATCATATAATATTGTGAATCCCCAATGCAATTAAAAAATTCATATTAAAATAGAGTATGTGATATGGTTAACCCTAAAATTCTAGATTTGTTTATAATAAATTTCATATAAAATTTTCAAATATATTGTTATTGAATCCTTTAAAACTAACATAATTGGAAAAAACTATTTGTATCATTTCATGTATAATCAAATATTGAAAAATTTATATTTCATATCAACGAAAAGAATAGTATGAATTTTTTTAATATTTTTTCTATCACTGTTTTACTTTAAAAAAATTTATATATGATATATTCTCCACAATAAATTAATTATTCACAATTTTATATGTTAATTGATAATATTATATTGTATACTATATAATTTATATTGATAACCATTTTGATGATTCGTTAATGAAAAATAAAAAAATTGTGTAGAACCTTTTTTTTATTCATCCAACTACACTCCCATTCTATATTATTAGAAATTTAATCTTTTATATTACATCTAATGAGAAGAAATTTCACGAAGAATAATTTTCTATATTATTGGCCTAGTGAGGTATGATTTCCACCATTAATAAATCAGGTACTGTCTATATATTATGAAATATATTTCAACACAATTTGGGGATTTCAAATGTTGATGTTATTAATTATTTTTCATCTAAAGTTCAAATTAATCCCACACAACCTAAATTTCCCTTATTATACTCAATATACAATGTTTTTTTATTATCACAGTGGTTAGTTCCTTTTTTATAGATTCAATATGTTATTAAATATGATTCCTCTATCTTCTAATTATAATGAATTATTTCCATTCCTTTATAGTTTTATAATCACACACAAATATTTTAATGCACAACCTAAATGATTTTATATTAAAATTTAATTTCAAATTCTGCATATTAATTTTACACATTATTACATCATGTTGTAATATTATAACAAGAATAAATATATTACATGACCTTTTACAAAAAATTGAAATTTATCAAATAGTATATAAAATCACGTAATACAGTGTACCTATAATGATATTCTATGTTTCATCATATATCGACATCCAAGTTTATGTTTTCCACAAAACTATAGTATAAATTCTTTTAAATTAGAAATATCATCATTAAAAAATTAATAATTAACTAATTTCATACTAAAGAATTGAAAATCTATTTAATTAATATTCTAGTTTTTATATTCATCAGATAAATTTATATTTAATATATATGTGTGAAAAAATGGTTTCATTTCAAAGGATTATTTTTCTATATCTATTTATAATTGATAAAAAATTTATATATAATGTTTTTACAAAAATAAATACAATATAAAAAAGAAATATTAAAACACATAATACTATTTTGTATATTATATAAATTACATAATTAACTAGTTTGATGATTTGATTAAAACCATAAAATGTCTAATTGTTTATACACCAATATTCACATCCTTTATTTACACACTCCATTATATACTATTATCAAATTTTTCTTATATGTTTTACATATAATAATAGTATATCTCATATCTAAACTTTTACTTTTTGACTGACGTATCAAGTTATGTATCCATCTGTCAATAATCTATTTATTGGGCATTTATTGTGAATTATACATTGACACTATATTATTTGAATAAATTCTGTATTTAATAATTATTTATTATTTTATTTTTATAGTAGTCTAAAAGAAAATTTGTCTCTAGTATTATACTTAATATACTATTGATTTTTTTCATTTTTATAGTTATAAATTAAAATTAAACTGTTATAGAATCTATTAAAAACTAATTTTTTCTAATACATTCGGAATATAATTTTTATAATTATATATTCCATTGTTTTTTTAAACTTGTAATAATAAATTTAATATGTCAATTTTTATGATTATAAAATAATATTTACTAGAAAATTTAATCCATAAATTCATGAAAAATTCATAATTTTTACAATATTTTATTTGAAATGAAATAATAAATTAGTTTTATTGGAAAAAAATATCCAAGAAACGATATTTATAGTCATAAAATAGTATGTGAAATTAAAGAAATAACTTTTTTCAGCTCAAATTGGGGATCTGTTATGGTCATCCCTATAATTCTTGTATGATTTCAATTAAATCTTATATGACATGTTAAATTCAATAATTGATATAATATACAATATGCTGGTGTCTAAATATTTAATAATTTACATAAATTTATATTATGTTACATTTTTCATTATTTTATTGTATAAAAAAATATAATGAAAATTTTGAAGGAATTTTTGTTCTAGTATTCATGTTTTGATCATTATAAAATAAAATCCAATATTTAGAAAATTGGATTTATGTTTACAATATCAGTTTAATATAAATCAAATTTTTTGTCTTAATTGAAATTACATTAAAATTTTATACTAGGAATATATAATTATTAATTTTTATTCTTTCTTAATAATATGCAATCACATACCAGAATTAAAAATATGTAAATTTTAATTTCTTAACTTCTATAGAAAAATAATCATTAAATTACTTATAAGATGAATCATGTTAAAGAAAGTTACAGTAATATGTATGATCTTATTTTATATTACATTATAAATATCCAGTCAATCATATTTCACATATAGTTTTCATAACATATTCATTGTTAGGAAAATTTGAAAATAAATTTGATTGAAAATATTTTCCTAAATAGAAGAAATCTTATATAATTTAAATAAGAAGACATCAAAAATAGAATTCATTCCAAATAAATTAATTTTAGAAGATGTCATGCAAAAAAATATAGGAATTATTTTCATGTATATTTTGACATATATAAATTTTACCCAAAAATGTTAATTATAATCATTGAAAGAGCATTTAACTTATAAATTTTTTTAATGGTTTTTTTTCATTTTCATTATTTTATAATATTTATTTGTCCTATTTTGTAATCCACATATACAATAAATATATATTGTTTTATAAAAAGTGATATTTTTATTTTCCTCACAAACAATTATATTTGATGAAAATAAATGTGTGAGTATATTACTTTTAATATATAAAAATTCACTTCAATTACAAATTTCTCTCCAATGATTCATTTTTCACAAGAATTACATACCAAAACATGTAACATCAATATGCACAGAGGACCATTCCATCATACTCAAAATCCCCTCTACACCGTGTATCGTCCTCCTTACTCCACCATATATGAAACATTGTTACCTCCAATTTCGTTATTTATATCAAATAATTCATTCTTTAGAACTCATCTCCCTCATCCTCCCCAAAGAATACCCTCCCAATATATCTTCCCACAATGTGTCATATATAGTTCAACTCAAATATCAATTACACTTAATAATTTATTATTATTTCCATGGTGATAATTCTATGGTTTTTTAATTTAAATTTTGATTGTAGATAATAATTTTTTAATTTTCAGGTTTCATTTTTCCTACCTTTTGTATTACATGTGGTTGGAATACCTCATTTCGAAAAACAATACTTTTCTTTTCCTCTCACCAATAATTTCTATTCAATAAGCACCTTATCATATGAAATGGACTCTAAATATATTATCCTCTCTATAAATGCATCCCTTGACTTATAATCCCTATATTCATTTTTATCTATATTAGTACCCATAATCATCTTTTTCCTCCATTCATTCATTTAGAATATTCTATGATATTTTTTATACGCCAAAAAGCTAACCCTCTACAATTAATCAATAACAGAGTCATTTCATAATTTTTATTCTTTTCCCTCCCATATTCACTAGACCTACCATTCAATTATCCAATCATAAATCCTTGATAATGAATATTAATGTTATTTTATTCATTAATTCCTTTATATTATTATTTGTAATTATTTCCCAATTCATTCATTTACATTTACCGAAAAAATATTTATACTGTGGTTGTTATATATTAATAATTATCAATATTATTGTTTACAATTGTTTTCATATTTTTTTATGTAAATCTCATTTTTTAACATTAACATCCATTTATACATTTTGATTTTTTTTAGATTTTCTAATCCTAGAAATAATGATTTATCTTATCTTTTATATCATTGTCAAAATACTTAAATTTTTATAATCATGATTATATTTCATATAATATATGAATTAGGAAATATAAAATTGGAATAAAATATTTGATTTTGATTGTCTCCAGGATTGGAGTATTTGTAATGGTCATAAATGGATTTTCATACTATTAATAATTGGGAGAATTACATGCTTTTTGTATCTTGTGTTTGTTCATTTATCAACATGTCAAATGAGGGTATTTATTTATCTTTTTCTTATAATTAATATTTTAGTGGGGAAATAGTTTCCCTATGTATTCCTTGGATAGCCATTTGCCTATATTCGGTATTTCAACTTGCTATAAAGATTGAAATTTTAATATGATCATATATGATGTTTACTTTCTTATCTCTCTTTTACATATAGGTTGATCTAACTATTACATTATACTGTTTCCAATATTATTTTCATGGTGTCTTATTATGTATGATTATTAACACACATTCATTGGCTACGTATGATTTATTTTTTTCCTATCCAGAAAACATATAGATGGAATCCTTAGTGGACATAGTATCTTTGGTTCATAGAAGAAAGTGGAGGCACTAAACATGGTTGGTGGTCAGACATATGGATTGTGAGTTGGGAACTCTTTTTCTTTATTAATTTAGTTGTTTCAAGATTGGGAAATACTTTATTTCTTCATGGATTCACATTTATTTTACCCTTATAATTTTATGGATATTTAACAATCACAATCATAATGATTTCGTAGAGATTACAGAAAAAAATTACACCGATAGATTTTATTTTATTATAAAAATGTAATATTTCATGGCGTTGAGTGTGTGTCTGTGTGTGGGTTTGTCTGTGTTTGTGTGTTCACATAAAATAGGATAAATCATCCCACATTATTAATATTCTAATTATGTGATTGTCGTTATCCCATCAAATGTTGGGGAGAACATGTGATGTCACTCTAAGCTTACTAGTGTCCCATGTAGGGTCCCTATATATCAATTTATGACACAAAGCCCTATTGATTTTTCCAAAACTATATTCTCTATCTAATACAATCCATTATATGAATTTATATAACCTTTTCCAAATCACACATCATGACCTATTTCTAAAGAACAGGGGTTGTTTTATGTTATCTCTCTCCAAACTACAGTCCTATATAAATTATCCATGAAATGATATCTCAATACTATAAAAAATAGGGTAACCCCTATCTATCCTACCATCTATTTGATTAGTATCCTCTGCTTTTCAAATTATTTTTTACAACTCAATCATGATTTGTTGGGTGATCTCACTTTAGGGATATTTTTGTGCTCTATTTGTCCATGAACCCTTTTTCTTGAGATCATTATTGTTGGTCTTGGATAATCTGTGGGGATGTAATCGGGTAATATGGACTATATGGATTCTATTTGGTCTAGTAACATATGTAAATCTATATTGGTTAATTTGATCTCATAAAGGGGAGGTATTAGTGAAGTAATTTCAAGGATTTCATTAAGTATTTAACCATTGTATAATTCCATGTAAGTTTTAATCCTCACATGAGGAAGTTTAGATCAATTGTAGATATTTAGTTTTATTACTCTTTTGAATATGCATTTATAATTGGTTTTAAATCATTAATGACCCATTTTATTAAAATGGAATTCATTATTGATGATTTTATATTGAAAATTACTTATTTATTATTAGATTAATTTATCATATTTGAAATTTTGATTAATTTTTTTAACATGTGAAGCCTCATTTTAATGGATTAATGTTGTTTAATTATGGCTAGTTTTAAATTTATTTAATATAAATTTTCCTTGGAAATGTGTTGTGTAATAGTTTAATGAATCAACGTACTTTCAATGATAATTGTATTGATAAATGTGTTGATTGTTTCAATTTATTGAGAAATGTATTATTGATTCTTTCAATTTTTTGATTTATTCTATGTTTTTTTTCTATTATTGATTCTTTTAATGTGTTGTTTCTTGTTTGATTTTTTCAATGTATTGGGAAATGTGTTATTCTATTCAATTGGATGTTTTCCTTTTTCAATATGTTGATTCATTATCTTTTGGTAAGAATCATTGTTCATTTATTCTTTAGTATTAACATTATTTGTTTTCATTGTATGTTGATGGCATATATGATGATATGGTAAAATTTTCAATTTCACTGTTATGTTGTTCTATATTCAGGTTTAGGGGCTATAGAACCTGGAGCTTATTTTTTCTATATGCATAAGATAATGGCAGTTTAAAACACTAATAGATATAGGACTCTGTTTCATGGTGGTTTAAATTGCTACTATATTGTTGTATTTTTTAATTAAATGATTTTATACATATTTGAGGTGGTTGTTTTGGTAACAATTCCAAACATTAGTGGTAATTAGAAACTACCTTTAGATCCTAGAATGTTTTAAGAAGAATGAGCCTCTAAAACTATAAAAAATTCCATGAAACACTAATTCTATGACAATTTCTAGAATTCACTACTAAATGGTAGAAACTACCATGTGTTCATTGCTGATACCAACTTTAGCTTTTGTTTAAACTACCTCTACACACTCAGTTTATTGTAGTGAATACTGAAAATTTTCCGTCACCTAATTATTATGTATCTATTTCACTGATTATGTTTATTCCAACATAGAAATCTATAAAATTTTGAACCAATGGATTTAAAATGGGTTACCCATTAAAAAGAGATTTATATACCAAACTAAATAATTTGTGTAATAAGAATAAAATTAAATTAGTTTTTACCTAATGTATATCATACATATTATAATAATAAAAAAAATTATTGGCTATATAACATATATAATATATTAATATCACTTACAAATAGAAATAAATTTAATTTAATATAGTAAAAATGGTTTTGTCGAAAAAAATATTATTATCTTCAATTACATTCCATCAGTTTTAATATTCATTTATAAATAACTTGTAACAATGGAATTGACCATATAATGTTTAAAACCTTATATTATTCAATAGAAAAATGAATATTTAAGAAATGGCCCCTATCTATCTATCAGATCCCCATTACACATGGAGGTCCAACTATTATCATTTCTTTTTTTTCTATGATTTCAAAAAATTACTAATATTCATGAGTTTTTGTAATTCATCTTCCTAGAAGATTTCATCATTGTTTTTATCCTTTTTTTCTTATATCTAAATAAATGATAATATTGATAGTCCATAATCATCCACCACATATAATACATCGGACAAATACACTATTTATTAAATGTTTTATAATTATATAAAAGGTTTCCAAACATTCTGAATTATTTTATCTAGATTATGAATTCCTTATTGGGGCCACTATTTATGTGATATACTTAATTCATGCAGTGAATCATTACATGATTTATTTTCCATAAATATTATTATTTATTATTTTTTCTATAAATCTATTTTATTTTTATAAATATTTATCTAATTCCACTATTCTCTATATGTGTGCATTCCTAATTGGATATATTGGGCATTTACACATGCATATTATTCTAAAAAAATTATCATTATTTATTAAATGAAATCATTTAAATTCCATACATCTCAATTTTTGTAATTAAAATATATTTACTTGACAAGTTCATGATCATGGTGAAATTAATGTATTATGGATTTTAGAAATACAATTTCGGTTCTGGTATTCAATAAAATTTTACTGGATTTTATTATATAAAAACACAAATAAAATATGAGATGTTTAGATATAAGTTACTTCTATTAATGATTTATGTAATATTATATAATATATATCAATTATACTATGTGTATAAATCATCCAAATTAAAAAAAATTAAGCGAATCAATTTATATGAAAATTGAATATTTTGATTTACAAAATAGATATTTTTTCTTTTATAATATTTGAATACAAAGATGAAAATTTTCGTAAAGCCTCTTAAATTATCCTAAAATTTTTTGTATGTAAAATTTCTCTTACTATTATATTATATGTTTTATTTTTCGAAAAAAATTCTATTATTTACATTATTATATTAGAATTTCAACAAAAAATAATTCTATGATAATGTTATTTTAATAGATTTTATCATATCTTCCATAGTTTTGTAATTGTAGACATATGATTTATTACATGAATTATATTATATTATATTCAAATTTAATTTAAAATAATTTCCATTATTATAATGTATAAATATGTTTATATTGTAGAATTATTACCTGACATGATATATTATGACATGATTTATAGAGCAAAAAATTTAGAAAAATTATTTATAATCATATAATAGAGTGTATGATCGAGGAAATCTATGAAATCAGCTAAAAATATAGTCCCCATAGAATTTATCAATTCCATTGTAATATGATTCGATTATATATCATTTATCATTGTCAAATTTCATCTAATTACATCATTTCATGCTTATATAACTGGAAAAACTTTATTTTAGTATTGTTAACTAATGAAATTTTATTATTGATTTAATTCAAATTCCTTACATTTAGATTTATTGAAATTTAATAATAAATAGGTGAAACCAAATTCATGTTGAAATACATAGTTATGTATACTAAAGAATCAATTGTTATTCTATTGATCAATAAACTGTTGATGATGTTTATAACAAAAACCCGCATCATAACTCAAAGGTTGTTTGACCTAGGAAAAATATTTTATAAATTTAGATTATTCTATATATGATTTTTAAACAATAATACACATATAATTAATCCCGAATAAGAACAATTATGAAATCAATTTTCCGCTGAATTGGAGAGCTTGAATTCCAAAACGGCGACATTGAATTTTTAAATCTCTTATTACAACATTTATAATTTCAAATGATCCACCCAAAAATAGGATGTAATGTTTTATTCATTTATAATTAAAATTGACATTATACATTCAAAAATAATTTCTATTATATGTGTTACTAAAATATACATCAAATGGAATATTCTTCCTCCACATTATTTTTTTTATTTTATTTTATCCATCCTTAGTTTTTAAATGAGTCACATGTATTTTAATTTACACCTTATTTGATTATATAATATTATTTAAGATAAAATTATTTATAATATTTTGATATAAATTTCCATCATGTTAACTAATTATAACATGACTCAATATAAAATTCTATATAATAAAAAAATCCATAATAGTATGTATAATCATTTAATATTATGTATCAACAATGGAATTCCTTAGTACCAGAAAAATGATATACCTATTTTGGTTATCCCTAAAAATATAGTATAATTTCATTTAAATTTCATATATCATTGTAAAATATATTCTTATTAAAAAAATTTGTACTAACATAATTTGAAAAACTCACTTTATCATTTCTAGTAATAACATCTTCTTATAGATTCTGATTTCATATTTATTTGAAAAACTAGGTATTATTTCTTTTAAATTTTTAATTTATTTCATCAAATTAATGTTAAATCTATATATTTTCTACCTCAAAGTAAATAAATATAAATTTTCTCATATAGTAATATAATAAATTATATTGTAATTTCTATTACATATATCAATTAAAATATTATTTTATTTCAAAAAATAGAAATACAAAATGTTTTTTATTCTTTGATTATTAGTCTTCTATTTTCACTCTCATTCCTATATTTCGTGAAATTGGATACTATATGAATTTCACATTCTCAGAGTCCATTTATATTTGAACCATTTTCTATGTTTCTAGATTAATGGGGTATGTTCTCTTCCATAAATGAATAGAATATTTTCAAATATATTGTGGAATATAATCCTTCACGATGTTTTTTATTTCATGTTTTATAATTATTATTTTATTTATCATTTTGGATTTATAGTAATCCAACAAAATCATCATTTATAATATTATTTCCAATATAATATGCAAATTATTCTTTCATTGTTAAAATTGATAATTTCATTGTTATTGAAACAAGTTGGAATGACATATGATTCATATACCATCATATTATAATTCTTTTTACCCTTTATTCTATAGTTTTATAATCATATAATTGTATTATTATACAAAAAATAAATAATTATAAAACTCTATTTAATATAATTTTTTTCTATTATTTTCATATAATATTCAATCATGTTACGAAGTTATTTCTTAACATAATGTTTTACATGAACTCTTGTATAAAACAAAAAATTTTAGTGAAAAATGTGTTATTTTAATTTTGTGTATCAAAAAATTTGTTTTTTGATTAAAATGAAATCATAGACCCAAATATCGTGATCTATATATTTATTTTATTTCAGATTGTAAATTTCATCTTTGAATAATAAATCTTGTATTATGACAACCTTTCATACAAATAATTTTTGAAATAATAAATATAATTTTTTTGAGATAATTCCACATTTATGGAGTAATTTATGATTATGAATTATTTTGAAATAATTATTATTATATTTTTAGAAAAAAAATGATTTAATTTTTTAAAAACACATCTAAACTCATTGGTAAATAGATCTGGGTGACATCTTGTATAGAATTATACAATAAATTATATTATTTATAAATGAAACTACACATAGATTTCATAACTTATAAGAACAAGTTTAAATTAAAATATCTACCTTAATTTAATATTTTGAAGTCTAAAGCACTGATATTATCTTTCAAAATATCAGAAAACAACATTGAAAAATTTCATCGAGCTTCTAAGAAGAAATTAATTTTTTTATTCCTGTCAAATTACATTTTTTATTATATATTGTGTTTTATCATTCAAAATATTTCCTAGTATTTTCATTTACAAATTTGACAGGAAATGAAATATTTTTCATCTACATTTTGATTTTAATTAATTTTATCCTACAGTGTAATGATTTGTAATTGTACACTTAAATTTTAATAAAATAAATATTTTATTATATAATTAAATTCAACAAAAACTTATTCCATTGATTTATATAAATAATTAAATCATGTTATACATTTTATCAATATCTTACATGACCTTTTTATAGAAAAAAGATTAATCAAAAGTACATATAATCATATAATATTGTGAATCCCCAATGAAATTAAAAAATTCATATTAAAATAGAGTATGTGATATGGTTAACCCAAAAATTCTAGATTTGTTTATAATAAATTTCATATAAAATTTTTAAATATATTGTTATTGAATCCTTTAAAACTAACATAATTGGAAAAAACTATTTGTATAATTTCATGTATAATCAAATTTTGAAAAATTTATATTTCATATCAATGAAAAGAATAGTATGATTTTTTTTTAATATTTTTTCTATAACTGTTTTACATTAAAAAAATTTATATATGATATATTCTCCACAATAAATTTATTATTCACAATTTCATATGTTAATTGAGAATATTATATTGTATACTATATAATTTATATTGATAACCATTTTGATGGTACGTTAATGAAAAATAAAAAAATTGTGTAGAACCTATTTTTTATTCATCCAACTACACTCCCATTCTATATTATTAGAAATTTAATATTTTATATTACATCTAATGAGAAGAAATTTCATGACGAATAATTTACTATATTATTGGCCTAGTGAGGTATGATTTCCACCATTAATAAATCAGGTACTATATATATATTATGAAATATATATCAACACAATTTGGGGACTTCAAATGTTGATGTTATTAGTTTTTTCTCATCTCAAGTTTAAATTAATCCCACACAACCTAAATTTCCCTTATTATACTCAATATACAATGTTTTTTTATTATCACAGTGGTTAGTTCTTTTTTTATAGATTCAATATGTTATTAAATATGATTCCACTATCTTCTAATTATAATGAATTATTTCCATTCCTTTATAATTTTAAAATCACACACAAATATTTTAATGCACAACCTAAATGATTTTATATTAAAATTTAATTTCAAATTCTGCATATTAATTTTACACATTATTACATCATGTTGTAATATTATAACAAGAATAAATATATTACATGACCTTTTACAAAAAATTGAAATTTATCAAATAGTATATAAAATCACATAATACATTGTACCTATAATGATATTCTATGTTTCATCATATATCGACATCCCAGTTTATGTTTTCCAAAAAACTATAGTATAAATTCTTTTAAATTTGAAATATCATCATTAAAAAATTAATAATTAACTAATTTCATACTAAAGAATTGAAAATCTATTTCATTAATATTCTAGTTTTTATATTCATCAGATAAATTTATATTTAATATATATGTGTGAATAATGGTTTCATTTCAAAGGATTTTTTTTTCTATATCTATTTATAATTGATAAAAATTTTATATATAATGTTTTTACAAAAATAAATACAATATCAAAATGAAATATAAATACACATAATACTATTTTGTATATTATATAAATTGCATAATTAACTAGTTTGATGATTTTATTAAAACCATAAAATGTCTAATTGTTTATACACCAATATTCACATCCTTTATTTACACACTCCATTATATACTATTATAAAATTTTTCTTATATGTTTTACATATAATAATAGTATATCTCATATCTCAACATGTACATTTTGACTGACCTATCAAGTTATGTCTCCATCTGTCAATAATCTATTTATTGTGCATATATTGTGAATTATACATTGACACTATATTATTTGAATAAATTCTGTATTTAATAATTATTTATTATTTTATTTTTATAGTAGTCTAAAAGAACATTTGTCTCTAGTGTTATACTTAATATACTATTGATTTTTTTTCTTTTTTATAGTTATAAATTAAAATTAAACTGTTATAGAATCTATTAAAAACTAATTTTTTTCTAATACATTCGGAATATAATTTTTATAATTATATATTCCATTGTTTTTTAAACTTGTAATAATAAATTTAATATGTCAATTTTTATGATTATATAATAATATTTACTAGAAAATTTAATCCATAAATTCAGGAAAAAATCATAATTTTTACAATATTTTATTTGAAATGAAATAATAAATTAGTTTTATTGGAAAAAAATATCCAAGAAACGATATTTATAGTCATAAAATAGTATGTATAATTAAAGAAATATCTTTTTTCAGCTCAAATTGGGGAACTGTTATGGTCATCCCTATAATTCTTGTATAACTTCAATTAAATCTTATATGACATGTTAAATTCTATAATTGATATAATATACAATATGCTGGTGTATCAATTTTTAATAATTTACATAAATTTATATTATGTTACATTTTCATTATTTTATTGTATGAAAAAATATAATGAAAATTTTGAAGGGATTTTTGTTCTAGTATTCATGTTTTGAACATTATAAAATAAAATCCAATATTTAGACAATTGGATTTTGTTTTTCAAATTATTTATTCATTCCAAGAATTATGTTTACAATATCAGTTTAATATAAATCAAATTTTTTGTCTTAATTGAAATTACATTAAAATTTTATACTATGAATATATAATTATTAATTTTTATTCTTTATTAATAATATGCAATCACATACCAGAATTAAAAATATGTAAATTTTAATTTCTTATCTTCTACAGAAAAATAATCATTAAATTACTTATAAGATGAATCATGTTAAAGAAAGTTACAGTAATATGTATGCTCATATATTATATTACATTATAAATATCCAGTAAATCATATTTCACATATAGTTTTCATAACATATTCATTGTAAGGAAATTTTGAAAATAAATTTAATTGAAAATATTTTCCTAAATAGAATAAATCTTATATAATTTAAATGAGAAGACATCAAAAATAGAATTCATTCCAAATAAATTAATTTTAGAAGATGTCATGAAAAAAAATATAGGAATTATTTTCATGTATATTTTGACATATATAAATTTTACCCAAAATGTTAATTATAATCATTGAAATATCATTTAACATATAAATTTTTGTAATGGTTTTTTTTTATTTTCATTATTTTATAATATTTATTTGTCCTTTTTTGTAATCCACATATACAATAAATATATATTGTTTTATAAAAACTGATATTTTTATTTTCCTCACAAACAATTATATTTGATGAAAATAAATGTGTGAGTATATTTCTTTTACTATATAAAAATTCACTTCAATTACACATTTCTCTCCAATGATTCATTTTTCACAAGAATTACATACCAAAACATGTAACATCAATATGCACAGAGGACCATTCCATCATACTCAAAATCCCCTCTACATCGTGTATCGTCCTCCTAACTCCACCATATATGAAACACCCTTACCTCCAATTTCGTTATTTATATCAAATAATTTATTCTTTAGAACTCATCTCCCTCCTCCTCCCCCAAGAACACCCTCCCAATATATCTTCCCACAATGTTTCATATATAGTTCAACTCAATTATCAATTACAATTAATAATTTATTATTATTTCCAAGTAGATAATTCTATGGTTTTTTAATTTAAATTTTGATAGTAGATAATAATTTTTTAATTTTCAGGTTTCATTTTTTCCTACCTTTTGTATTACATGTGGTTGGAACACCTCATTTCTAAAAACCATAATTTTCTTTCCCTCTCACCAATAATTTCTATTCAATAAGCACCTTATCATATGAAATGGACTCTAAATATATTATCCTCTATATAAATGCATCCCTTTACTTATAATCCCTATATTCATTTTTATCTATATTAGTACCCATAATCATCTTTTTCCTCCATTCATTCATTTAGAATATTTTATGATATTTTTTATACGCCAAAAAGCTAACCCTCTACTATTAATCAATAACACAGTCATTTCCTAATTTTTATTCTTTTCCCTCCCATATTCACTAGCCCTACCATACAATTATCCAATCATAAAACCTTGATAATGAATATTAATGTTATTTTATTCATTAATTCCTTTATATTATTTTTTTTAATTATTTCCCAATTCATTCATTTACATTTCCCGAAAAACTATTTATACTGTGGTTGTTATATATTAATAATTATCAATTTTATTGTTTACAATTGTTGTCATATTTTTTTTAGGTAAATTTCATTTTTTAACAGTAACATCCATTTATACATTTTGATTTTTTTTAGATTTTATAAACCTAGAAATAATGATTTATCTTATCTTTTATATCATTGTCAAAATACTTAAATTATTATAATCATGATTATATTTCAAATAATATATGAATTATGAAATATAAAATTGGAATAAAATATTTGATTTTGATTGTCTCCAGGATTGGAGTATTTGTAATTGTCATAAATGGATTTTCATAATATAAATAATTTGGAGAATTACATGTTTTTTGTATCTTGTGTTTATTCATTTTTCAACATGTCAAATGAGGGCATTTATTTATCTTCTTCTTATAATTAATATTTTATTGGGGAAATAGGTTCCCTATGTATTCCTTGGATAGCCATTTGTCTATATTCGGTATTTCAACTCGCTATGAAGATTGAAATTTTAATATGATCATATATGATGTTTAATTTCTTATCTCTCTTTTACATATAGGTTGATCTAACTATTACATTATACTATTTCCAATATTATTTTCTTGGTGTCTTATTATGTATGATTTTTAACACACAATAATGGGCTATGTATGATTTATTTTTTTCCTATCTAGAAAACGTATAGATGTCATCCTTAGTGGACATAGTATCATTGGTTCATAGAAGAAAGTGGAGGCACTAAACATGGTTGGTGGTCAGACATATGGATCGTGAGTTGGGAACTCTTTTTCTTTATTAATTTAGTTGTTTCAAGAATGGTAAATACTTTATTTCTTCTTGGATTCACATTTATTTTACCCTTATAATTTTATGGATATTTAAAAATCACATTCTTAATGATTTCCTAGAGATTACAGAAAAAAATTACACCGAGAGATTTTATTTTATTATAAAAATATAATATTTCATGGCGTTGAGTGTGTGTGTGTGTGGGTTTGTCTGTGTTTGTGTGTTCACATAAAATAGGATAAATCATCCCACTTTATTAATATTCTAATTAAGTGCTTGTCGTTATCCCATCAAATGTTGGGGAGAACATGTGATGTCACTCTCAGCTTACTAGTGTCCCATGTAGGGTCCCTATATATCAATTTATGACACAAAGCCCTATTGATTTCTCGAAAACTATATTCTATATCTAATCCAATCCATTATAAGAATTTATATAACCATTTCCAAATCACACATCATGACCTATTTCTAAAGAAAAAGGGTTGTTTTATGTTATCTCTCTCCAAACTACAGTCCTATATAAATTATCCATGAAATGATATCTCAATACTATAACAAATAGGGTAACCCCTATCTATCCTACCATCTATTCGATTAGTATCCTCTGCTTTTCAAATTCTTTTTTATATCTCAATCATGATGTGTTGGGTGATCTCACTTTAGGGATATTTTTGTGCTCTATTTGTCCATGGACCCTTTTTCTTGAGATCATTATTGTTGGTCTTGGATAATCTGTGGGGATGTAATCGGGTAATATGGACTATATGGATTCTATTTGGTCTAGGAACATATGTTAATCTATGTTGGTTAATGTGATCTCATAAAGGGGAGGTATTAGTGAAGGAATTTCTAGGATTTCATTAAGTATTTAACCATTGTATAATTCCATGTAAGTTTTAATCCTCACATGAGGAAGTTTAGATCAATTGTAAATGTTTAGTTTTATTACTATTTTGAATATGCATTTCTAATTGGTTTTAAATCATTAATGACCCATTAGATTAAAATGTAATTCATGATTGATGATTTTATATTGAAAATTATTTATTTATTATTCAATTAATTTATCATATTTTTAATTTTGAATAATTTTTTTAACATGTGAAGCCTCATTTTAATGGATTTATGATGTTTAATTATGGCTAGTTTTAAATTAATTTAATATATATTTTCCTTGGAAATGTGTTGTGTAATAGTTTAATGAATCAAATTACTTTCAATGATAATTGTATTGATAAATGTGTTGATTGTTTCAATTTATTGAGAAATGTATTATTGATTCTTTCAATTTTTTGATTTATTCTATGTTTTTTGTATTATTGATTATTTTAATGTGTTGTTTCTTGTTTGATTTTTTCAATGTATTGGGAAATGTGTTATTCAATTCAATTGGATGTTTTCCTCTTTCAATATGTTGATTCATTATCTTTTGGTAAGAATCATTGTTCATTTATTCTTTAGTATTAACATTATTTGTTTTCATTGTATATTGATGGAATATATGATGATATGGTAAAATTTTCAATTTCACTGTTATGTTTTTCTAGATTCAGGTTTAGGGGCTATAGAACCTGGAGCTTATTTTTTCTATATTCATAAGATAATGGCAGTTTAAAACACTACTAGTTATAGGACTCTGTTTCATGGTGGTTTAAATTGCCGCTATATTGTTGTATTTTTAAATGCAATGATTTTATACATATTTGCGGTAGTTGTTTTGGTAACAATTCCAATCATTAGCGGCAATTAGAAACTGCATTTAGATCCTAGAATATTTTAACAACAATGAGCCTCTAAAACTATAAAAAATTCCATAAAACACTAATTCTATGACAATTTCTAGAATTCACTGCTAAATGGTAGAAACTACCTTGTGTTCATTGCTGATACCAATTTTAGCTTTTGTTTAAACTACCGCTACACACTTAGTTTATTGTAGTGTATACTGAAAATTTTCCATCACCTAATTATTATGTATCTATTTCACTGATTATGTTTATTCTGACATAAAAATCTATAAAATTTGGAACCAATGGATTTAAAATGGGTTACCCATTAAAAAGATATTTATATACCAAACTAAATAATTTGGGTAATAAGAATAAAATTAAATTAGTTTTTACCTAATGTATATCATACATATTATATTAATAAAAAAATATTATTGGTGATATAACATATATAATATATTAATATCACTTACAAATGGAAAGAAATTTAATTTAATATAGTAAAAATGGTTTTTGTCAAAAAAATATTATTATCTTCAATTGCATTCCATCAGTTTTAATATTCATTTATAATTTAGTTGTAACCATGGAATTGACCATATAATGTTTAAACCCTTATATATTCATAAATTTTTTTATATTATTCATAAACGATAATTTAATGGATGGGATATATATTATTATGTTAAATAATAATATTTTAATATAAAAGCATTATTTTCTTAAAATCAGTCATGCATGTTACGCAAGCCATCTAGGAAAGTCATTGTTCTGTGTAATGTAATATAACCTCAGTGTTATGTGTAAAGAAATATAACATTTATTTTAGGTGTTGTTCAAAATTAACGTGGTGTTTCATATAACGTTATCCATAGATAGTTATTTAAAATAATATAAACCATTTTATGGGTTGTGTTAATTACAAATATCAAAAATATTAAATTAATTCAAAAAAACATAAATCAAACAAACATGTGTTGTTACATTATACACCCCTTAAAATGAATTTCAGACTATTAGATCATATATTTTATAAGAGGATTAGTACTTGAATGATTCAATTATAAAAATTTCCTTCTTTAAATGAATACTAAAACATCCCATAAAATGGGAATGTTGGAACCATAATGGGTACCCAATGTAATATATAAATGGGATTCCACATATGAGAAAATAGGTTGGTATTAAATATTATACGTTGAAGAAAAACATAAATATGTATATGGATTTATTTTGTCCATCAACCACAATCACGTAGATGACAAAATAAAATTATTGGACCTCAAATTCATAAATTTGGATGATTACATGGGCCATCCATTCAAAAAAATTTAAGGATTCATGAATTGTATTATAAATTTCATAATGTTGTGTAATTATTAACATGTTTCTATAAACAAAATTTCATACTTTGGTTGTTCGTTGACCAATTTCTAACAGATCTATAACCTCCAAGAAAGAATGTATATATACTTACATGGATTCATATAGTATTAAAATACATTTTTAACCTATCTCATGTCCCTTAAAAGAATGAAAAGACTACCTATTTGTCTTTTAGAAATAAATATCACTAAATATATATGATTAAATTGTAACACTACTGATTCATAAATTAAATTAATTCATCAAAAATATTTATAAATTAACAAGGACATTTCATTGATGAGTGTAATTTGATTGAGGTTCCGATTGTTGGGGCTGAGTTCACTTGGTGTAGATACACCTGTAATGGGAGGCAAGCGAGTAAGCTTGACAGATGTTTTATTCAGATGAGTGATAATAGTGCTGCTCATGGGATCTCTAGATTTACACTTCCTAAGCATCATTCAGACCACAACATAATTATGGTTGACATTTGCACACAATCCAAAAGGTCCAGTCCTCTACCTTTCCGGTTCAATAATGGGTGGATAATGGAACCTGGATGTAGGGAAAGGGTGTTGGAAGCGTGGCGGACAGAACCAATTGGAAGTCCACTTCAGAGGTTTGCACAGAAACTGAAATTTCTCAAGGCCAGTCTTCGGGAGTGGAGCAGAAAGTCTTTCTCTAAACTTGATTCTGACATCAAGGCTGCTGAGGAGATGCTCTCGTCTATTCAGAACTGTGATCAGCAGCAGGATAATCCATCAAGAGAGGAAATTCTGGCTCTTAATAAGCTGGATGATCTTTTAATTACCAAGGAAAGGTTGACTAGGAACCAACTGAATGTTAGATGGTTAAGGGATGGAGACAGGAACTCGAAGTTTTTTAATAGGCTGCACCGGGAGAAAAGAGCACGGCAAAGGGAGAAAGCAATCAGAGTCAATGGCCAGATCTTCACTTCTGAAAATGAGATTGCTTTGGCAGTTGTGGAGCATTTCAAAGGGCTGTATTCTGATAATGGACAGGATAATACTCACAAAATGGTGGGAAATATCAACTCGTGCATTGAAGATCATGACAACGAGCTTCTTGTCATGCCCCCTTCCAAGGAGGAAATTAGAACAGCTCTTCTCTCATTAAATATTGATAGTGCCCCTGGTCCTGATGGGTTTACGAATAAATTTTTTGTGTCTTTCTGGGATGTTGTGCAGGATGATCTCACGCTGGCCATCAAGGATTTCTTTACTCACTTTTACTTGCCATATGGGATGAACTCATGCTTTATTGCCTTACTACCTAAGAAAGACAGTGCTCTTGACATTAGAGACTTTAGGCCAGTGGCTATGGGAAATACTATCCCTAAGCTGATCAGCAAGATCCTTATGACTAGGCTGGGTCGAGTGGTTGGTGGCTTGATTACTGAAAATCAATTTGGATTTGTTCCTGGAAGGAATATTCAAGAGTGCCTTGTCACTGCCTCGGAAAGTGTCAATCTCATGAGAAGGAAGGTGAAAGCAGGAAACTTTGCTTTGAAGATTGATATCTCGAAGGCCTTTGACACACTTAAATGGAGCTTTCTTTTGGAAGTCCTCAAAAGATATGGCTTCTCAAATGACTTCATCAAATTGATTAACACCATTCTCTGCTCATCCAGGCTGCCCATTTTGGTTAATGGTACACCCAGGGGTTTCTTTCAGTGTACCAGAGGTGTGCGACAGGGGGACCCACTATCGGGTCTTTTGTTTGCTCTTGCTGAGGATTACCTTAGCAGATGTATTAATGATCTGGCACATATGGGCATGTACCAGCGCATTCGGGCCGGAATGAATGATTTTGCTTCATCTCACTTGTTGTATGCTGATGATATTATGCTGTTTGGGCAGGCCTCTAGGAAGACTATCTCTTCTATTAAGGCCCTTTTCCAGCATTATGAGGAAGTGGCTGGTCAAGCGATCAGCTGGGATAAATCCTTCATTGTTTTTGGCAGGGGTGTTACAAATGGGAGGCAGAGCAGGATTGTTAGATCTCTTGGGGTTAAAAAAGGATCCATCCCTTTCCAATATCTTGGCGTTCCCTTATTCTGGGGAAGGGTGAAGAGGCAGTATTTGGAAGGGATTCATTCTGGTATTCTGAACCATCTTGCTAGCTGGAAAGGGAAGGCGATGTCCATGGCTGGGAGGATCTGTCTTGTCAACTCAGTGATAACATCTAAATGTGTTTACTCTTTCTCCTTATATCGGTGGCCCATGGGTCTCATTAAAGAGTTGCAAAGTCTGATAAGGAATTTTATCTGGACAGGGTCAATCCATGAGCGCAAACTTATTACTGTTGCCTGGAAGGATTGCATCAAGCCTGTCGATTTTGGGGGTCTTGGGATCAAAGACCTCCGGAACTTTAATGATGGTCTCATTGGGAAGTTCACCTGGGGTCTAATATCCAAAGAATTTTCTGGCGATTTCTTAAGTAACCGTTTCAGAGACAGGCTATTGAATGGTTGCAAATACTACCTTGCTTCATCTGTTTGGGCTGCTATCAAATGTTCTTTTATGCAGATTATGAATGACACGAAATGGTTGGTTTGTCGTGGTTCTAATCTCAATTGTTGGACCACAAACTGGCTTGACAGGCCACTCCAAGACATTATGGACATACCCCCTGGTGTTGGACATTTCTCCAATGCTGAATTTATCTCTAATAAACATCTTTTTGACAATATGATACCTCCTCAGGTGGAGCTGGATCTTCAGGAGTATAATTTCATGGACTCTGACACATTGATATGGCAGCACAATAGGAATGGGCAATTTACCAGTCGGGAGTACTATCAGCTAGCATGTGGGGGCTCTTGTAACCCTCCGGCATGGCTCAAGAAATACAGGTCCTCTTTCATTAGGCCCTCTCGCTTCCTTACTATATGGAGGATTTGGAGGAATCGAATCCCCACTCATTACCAGCTTAAACGGTCTGGATTTTCTTTTGCATCTGCTTGTTACTTATGCATGTGCGCTGAGGAAGATGTTCAACACCTGTTTGTGGAGTGTGATTATGCCAGGCGGTTGTGGGATTATATTGGTGCTTTGTTTGGGCTACAGGTGCACTGGACAACGGTGTTAGAACTCCTAGAAGGGCTGTCCGTTTTCTGCTGTAGTGAGCAAGTGCAGAATTTCCTGCTTGTGGCCGGTGCAGCTGTTGTTGCAGCCATCTGGGCAGCTCGTAATGCTGCAGCTTTTGAAGGCAGGAAGGTGCCAATTCGGGATGGCATGATGGCGATGCATCAGGAGATTTTTGCTGCCTCAAGGATCCAATCCGGGGTGATGTCCAACACTGTTTCCGACCTGCAGATTATGCGCGCACTTGGGGTTTCTGGGCAGCCGCGGAAACCAAAAATGTGTAGGTATATTCGCTAGATTCCTCCGATAAGTCCGTGGCTTAAAGTTAATGTGGATGGGGCTGCTTCCGGTACACCAGGCCCATCGGGGTGTGGTGGTGTTTTTCGTACGTATCGTGGCTTTGTGAAAGGATGTTTTTATCACTTCACTGGCGTTGGGGTTGCTTTTGAAGCTGAATTATGGGCGATTGTTCATGCGATCAGGTATGCGGTTTTCTATAATTGGAACATGATATGGATTGAATCAGATTCCCAGCTTGCGGTCCAAGCATTACAAACACGAACGCGGAATGTGCCTTGGCGAATCCTCCCAATGTGGGTTGATTGTCTCAAACAGGTTGGTCGAATAAATCTGATTGTTTCGCATGCTTATCGAGAGGTCAATCAGGTGGCCGATGCTCTGTCCAAGAAGGCAATCATGGCGGCAGACAGGCTATGGTCGTTCACGATTCCTGCGTATTGCTCCTCGCTGGTGGAGGCGGATATGTGTGGGGTTTTGCACTCTCGGTTATGTAATACCCCTTTTCTCACCTAACTCTTTCGTTGCTTTTGCTTAATAATATTTTTTGGGACCGGTTTTGGCCGGATCCTGGATTTGCGTGGTTAAAATATGAAACACGAAAACATTATAAATAAAATCATGAATGTAACTTAACATTATTCCCCCATATACAACAATGTACCGCTTGTTTTTCACATTCAATACATGTGAATTACCTCATCATATATTCACAAAAAATATCTTTTAATCCTTAATTACCATAAATAATTTGTAATACAAGAAATATTCCTTAATAGAATGATTACTAGATATATTAATTAAATCTAATATTTTTTAAACATCATCCTTGATATCCTCTATCAATATTAAGTTCTAGGCTAATATTGACAATCCTAATAAATTATTTATAACCATAATATCTTTATACCAACATCATTATATCAATATCCATAATTAATAAAGCGTTTCCATCCCATTATCAAAATATCACCTTTCCAAGAAATAGTTTTTAAATTTCTTTATCAACATTGAAATTTTTTGTTTTAATACATAATGACTAATTAAATTAAAAATATTTATATATTTTTGTCTAAATATATCACAATCTTTGAATTCTAAAGACAAATTATTAATTCGTGCAAAATTATTCAAAAAACATTACTCATGCTACATCAACATATTCACCAATTCATATTTCCTAAAATAATAAATATGATTTAATTATTATATTTTCTCAACATCAATCTAATCATTCTTCTTATGTAAAATGAAAACAATAATGGAAGATCATTATATAACATTCACATGTCATTTTCGGTATTTATTACATATGTAGTATATATAATACTGAAAACACCTTCCCTATTCTCTTTTTGAGAATATGAAATTTGAAATTAATTTAAATAATACCCATAAAATAAAAATATGAAACATGTAATTTTAACCAAGTTCCTTCTAGTTAAATCCATTTACTAAAACCACAAAAATAGTTTGAGAAATATTTATCTTGTTATGATACCATATAATCATGAAGAAATACTTATAGGGTTCCTAAATCATGGATCAAACAATGTTAATCTATGAAACCATAGTTTTATAATAGGTTATTGATATTAATAATCTATTTAAATCCTTTAGGATCTTTAATAAATAGTTTCTTATTTACCAAAGTGTATCACATAGAAGTGTCAAAACAGGTGTGTAGTAATGCCCATTTTCGTATACTAAATGACCCTAAGTCTTCTCTAGAACAAATTATTGAAGTTGTTACCCCTAGTTAAATCTATTACAAAGCCTCTTCCACTTTTATTATAAATAAAGGTATGTATTTCTCAAAATAACACTTACTCTATCCTTCACCAAAATTACAGGACATTTTCACACGTGTTAACACATCCCTACAAATATCCATAGAGATATCCCTAGTAATATCCATATAAATTTACCAATGGGCATCAATAAATTATTTTTAGAGACCTAAGATTTACGTACATTGATATTACATTACTTTTGTGGATACATAACAAAAACAGACTCCCAAGGACCGTAATAGTTCAGTTTCATTGGAAACATGGAACCTAATCTTCTATTCATGGTGAAATATCTTAAACATCTGCCATAAAGATCATTCCCTTTTGTTTTATTACCTAAATCCTTTATCTATATGATTACGAAATGAAAACATAAAGAGGGATATCTCAAATTCTCTGTATGGGTAAGCATGGAGAAAATAAAACAAACCATATACATTTGAAATTAAAACCATGAGCATAATGATTAAGCATAAAAAATGTGAGTTGTGAAATTATTCTTGGTAGTATGTAAGGCATAGATCATAAAAGAACATTAATCATGATAAAATAGCATCGTAATAAACCATGTAATTGTGGCATCCATTAAGCACTGGATATTATTTTAATTTGAGCCAAATCATTTCGGTCGAGACCATCATAGTGGGAAATGTCCATTACTGAATCAGGTTTACTTGCCATTCTATCCCTATATTACTGAACTAGATTTACTTTCCGTTACATCCATGTTTATATCATGAGATATAAATCTTTACCCAATGAATTTGTGGGAGATATAGGTCCCACACATCTCATAATGAAGTCATTCTTACGTGTGCCTCAAAACAAACATAAATCATTAATCAATATCCAATGAATAAAATGGTTTTCATATACATCATCCCATCCTAACATAATCCATATAAAACATTGAATATAATTTCATCATATGAAAAACCTATCCATGTTAATAATATAGAAAATATACTGGAAACATAATCATACTAAATAATATCATCATATATGGGAAATAGTATTGATAAAAACACTTGAAATGAATTCTTGAGGAAAATATACTTTCTTCTACAAAATCAATTTACTTTTAAAAAATTCGATGTAAATTTAAAAGAAAAGGACTTTGTTGAAAAAAATCACAAAATCATATATAGGAAGCTTCATGAAAATAAGGTGTTATGACATAGTACAAATCATGTTCGTGTCGTAAAAGTTAAAAAAATCATTCACCTCGTACTTTGGCCGGAAATGTCAAAAAATACCTCAAATGGTAAACAAAATAGTGATTCCTTCCACACCATGTGGTAAAAATAATAAAGGGTAAAAATTACTTTAAATATACATGGTTGAATATTAAACACTTTATGAAAAAAATTTGAGAAAACATTGACATCGATGATAGACATATCCCTAGTAAATAATTATGAATAAACAATCTCGGATAAGAACGAGAATGGAATAATTATTCATTAACTTATGTACAATCCCATCCATATTTTACGAAAAATATAGTATAGTTGGTTTAAACATATTATTAAATTGTAAAAGAGCCATAATAATATTTATGATATCATATATGATTCATTTATGACATTATCTTACTCATTCATTTGACAATTTCATGTTAAAGCCTTGTTTTCGGTAAAATAGTTTCATTTATCATTCGTGTTTGGACTTGTTGTTATTGATATTATTATTACTTATATCCAGATATACATACTTCCAGAATTTAAACCATGATTTATATATCATATATATTCAGGATATATATGTATATAATTGATGGATAAATGAAATGAAATACACAGTTTATGGAGACGGTAGACTGTACATATGCATGAACGTTGTATACATTTCATTATTGAATTGAATGGATGTAAATAAGTGACATATATATATATATATATCCAGTAGAATTATTATTTCATAAATATCATCAATTTTTATTATATATATACTTTATAATCATTTTGTAATGGATAAATGGAGAATGAATCTCATCACTTCCTGGAGACGGTAATCTGTACATACGTACAAGTGATCATATTGTTCCTATAATTTTTGAATGGTGTTGGAGTGGATGATATAATATAAGATAATTATAATCATGTTATAATAATCATATTTAGTTATTCATTACACCATTATTCCCATCCATGTAAGGTGGTGTTGGAAAATAGATTACACCACGGCGTGGAGACGGTATTTGGTACATAAGCACGTGTGTTGATTTCATTTTCCATAGGATGGATAGAAGGTGAAACCAGGTTTTTTCATATTTATAATAACATATCATTATATTAGTGATACTTATGTTAATATTTTATAATGAAACAACTACTGAAGAGGAAGTATAAGAATAAATAAACTTGAATGAATCAGTAGAAAATATTTCATCTTCTTTGATGAGCCTCTTCTAAACCTCCTCTTATGGAACTAATGTTTTTCTTTGAAGAAGACCAGGACCGCTATAATGATTCTAGGGAAGTTTAGAAGTGAAATTTTCCAGAGTTGGAGAATCGTTATGTTTCAAAATGGTGTGAGGAGGAGAGGGATGGGTTCCCTTTTATAAGAGAGGAGAGGGACACTTTTGGAAACCTCTAAAATATTAATTTATAATAAACCCAAACCCATATAAAAACATAAATTGTGAATAAAATTCGGATATTAGATAATATAGGGCTGTAATCTCATTAACCAATTAAATTTAGAAATGTTTTTATTTTATTTTATACCTTATCATTTTGATTTATCATTAATTAATCTATTTAATTTTATTTGTGTTATTAATGTTATAAATTTTATATGGTTATTAATAATAACTAATGTGTTGTTAATTATACATAATTTGATAATTTATGAAATTATAGACCATATAAATTTTAATTAGTATTTATTAAATATTTTGGTGATTATTATACAATTTAATAATATAAAATATCAGTATTGTCAATTTTGACACAATTCATTTATTTGAATATAAATAAAAGTCACAGATAATATATTTTCGGATATAAACTATTTTATAGATTCATAACTAGTCATATTCATATAGATAATTCGTGGAGAACATTAATTAGTTCATATAATATTTATTTTAAAACTTTTAAAATCAATTATTTTATATTTCTCTTAATAAAATAATTACAAAAATATTTTTGTATACTTATTTAATATAATTATTTGTTGCATAAAAATTAAAAAAAACTACTATGATGAAGATAAATATAATATTTTTACTAAAAAACATTTAGTCAAATTTATCTTCCAAAACAACGGTCGTTTGAAATTTTATCTTTATTAAAGTATGAAGGGTACATCTTTGAAATCATTTAAAATAAAATAATAAAAATGTCCTAATCGGCATTATAATGCTCCAAATGGTCCAAAATTAAACCCTTGGATGCTTATGGTATATATATACTCTACCATTAAGGTTTGGACATGTTTTTGGTCCTTTTAATGGGTATTAGTGTTGTAATAAAAACTATATTATTGATTTTTCACTAAGTTAATAATTTCTGCGTCGTAAATGTATAAGCTATTTTGGTAATTATATATTTCATAAAAATCAAAAATAAATTACCATGAGGAATAAAAAAATTTTGTATTTCAAATTAGTATTTATTATTGAATTTATATTCAGTATAACCTATACTAAAAAAACTTTAATTATTAAAGTCTGTGTAAGACATATTTGACATTATATAAATAAAACAATTAAATGTCCTAATCACATCCAAGTGGGTTCCAAAAGATACCATTTTGACCCATGAATATTTTTGGATGAAATATAATCATCCAGTTATGATAATACAAGTGTTAGGGTAATTTTATATCAATAGTTTTACCCTTATTTTCCCGATTTACCTTTATCTGTAGTAAATAAAATTTATCGTAGTTTATATTCATAATGCCTAAAAATAAAAATTATTCTATTAATATAATTTCTACCTACTGATTCCAAATATGGAATCAATTTTTCAAAATTAAAAACAAAGAAGTTTCAGTATTTAATTTAAAATTTATCCCACTATTGAGAAAACAGGTTGTAAAACTTAAAACATTGTAAATGATTGAAACGATTTGACCTATGAATTCAATGTAAAATCAATTATAATGACATAAATTATATTAAATGGTAAATATATATTATATTTATACTTTAAAACCATTAAATATTATAATTTACCCATATAAATTATTATGATGAAAAAAATTGTTTTTATTTACAATATAGCGTGTTATTACTATTCATTAAAATATTAATGTTATCAGAATAATATAAAAAATTTATCCAAAGTAAATATTTTTATATTGATTCAAATGAATAATTATATTTTTGCCAAATTTAACTTATCAATATAATAAAACCTATATTTAATGTTGTTGTTCCATCAAAAGGAGGAAAAACATCATTTTTTTAAAAATGCATATTTTACCCAAATTTTTTTTTGTTCTCATACTATGTTCTACAAAATGTGTAAGACGAATTATAATGTCAAAAAATTAAAAATGTGGTTAATACTATTTATAACATCTAGCTCATAACAATATGGTGAATCTCGGTACTTCATATCATGCATGCAATCGAGGAAGGTCACTCTTGCATGTAACACAAGCCATGTATATTATCAGTATATACTACAAGCTAGTATGGTGTTGCGTATAACACAAGATAATATTTGTGTAGCGTACAACACATGAATTAAATGAAATTAAAAATATTATTTCTCAGTAAATCTCATGGTGTAACATTCTACGCCCCTTAAAAAATTTTCACCCTCGAAATTCATCGGGGTTATAATTTTTTTACTAATTGAAAGTTTCATTCATTGAAACCCACATAGTAAAAGGGAATACCAAAACATAACATTAATAACTAAAGTATGAAACTTAATAGTTATCCAAATTAACTAATCACTGGGTTTCCAAAAAGTAGAACATAGGTGAAAATATGGATATAGAAGAGAAATCTAACCATCATGTTCTGATAGAGAGTGGTAGAGAACATGACAATGAGAAAGACAACAATCACAAAGCCATAAATTAGTTATGATCTAAGGTAGTATCTGATTCATCAGATATGAGGGAAATTGGAAACAATTTTTTGGTTTTCATGATCAGTTCCCTAATGTTGAATAATTTTTGATTTCAAATAAATAATTACTGGATTTTGTTTCAATCTCACTATTGTTTGTGCCATGAACAATTTCCACATCATATCTTAATGAAATGAAGTTTAATTTGTCTTCTGTGAAGTGTTAGTGGATCATGCGATAGAATGATAGGCCCTTCCAACAATCTAAAAAAAGGATAGCAATAGTTATATATATATATAAGTCCATCTATGGTTATATTTTTCATATATGGTTCCAAAACTTGACTTATACATCATCTATCATACCACATAAAATAAAACTAATTTCTACTAACCAGGGACATCTTGTTGGCCAGTGGTAGGCGATAAAGGCCTATCACACTATAGTTGTGGGTTCGATTCCCACAAACTTGTGCGATGTGACTGGTTGTCGCCCATCCTACATGTCTTCATTTTTCTTAAACTATACTATTATAACATTATAGAAAAAATATTTATCCATAAAAAATATTATATGACGCCCAACTTAATCCATTCTATTCATTAGGCTTATCCAAAATACTTCTGTCCAATATATTAGTATAAAGAAAAATATTAATAGATAGGTCGTCTACCAAGAATATGAATACCATCATTTATCAACCATATATCATAAGATATATCTTTTTGGTCACATTATAATCATGTTAATACCTTAATAATATATTCTATTGAGACATGAATTACAATAGAACCATAGTCAAAACATGAATGCTGTGAAAAGTTAACTTTTTCAACATTCCAAAATCCCAAAAATTCTATATATGCAAACCATGATATCACTTGTCCATATATCAGTCATGAGATCATTAATACTCACAAAAATTTCATTATCTCTTTATCCCTTCATTATGCGCATATTAGGTACCTTCCAAAAATATGGTACTAAATAATTATTGAAAACCACAACAAACCAATACAACAATATTCCCATATTCCACGATACTATAAATGACATTATTCAAAACTGTTTTGGATTCTCATTACATAAACAAATAATCATTCCACCACTATGTTTTCATACTCAACATCACCAATAGTGATCGCATGAGACTTCCCTTTTTCATTTCCCTTATGATCTTTTTGATTTAAATTGTCATTAACCCTTGGATTAGGGCATTGGTTAACATTATTCCCTATTTCCTTTCAATTGTAACATTGAATTGTAGGAGGTTCATTCTGCGTATCCCTTTCTTTGTTCATAAAATTTGAAATCTTCTTCCCAATACATCAGAACTCAGCAGCTCGATGTCCTTCTTCTCAACACCTAAAAAATTTTCTTGTCCCTTTAAAACAATCTCCACCGTGCTTTTTTCCACACTTTGAGTATAACGAAACATTTTTCTTCATTTCACATTAGTTTTCAGATTTTTCCCCAAACTCATTCTTTTGTTTCTTTTCAAAACTGTGTGGTGGATATGTAATAACAACATACAATTCATCCTTGATAGCACTACCCACAATTTCTTCATAGATACTGAAGTCTTTTATAGCTAATGTCTTTCGAAGAATTTATTTATGCCAATGAGGAATCAATCCACTTTACAGTCAGTTTGGATGATAAATCTAGCTGGATACCTTGCATGCCTTGTAAAATTATCTTCGTATATTCCAAAACATTCATCATCCTTTTGATTATGCTCCTGGAACTCATTTTCCATCTTTTTACGATGAATACAAGGGAAATACTTTCAGAAAAAAAAGATCTTGAACTCATCCCATTCCATGGATTCAATTTAAACATGGGGCCTTGAATTGTTAATTAGAGTACACCATTGGCCTGCTTCACCTTCTAATAGGTAAATAGCCAAAAATTATTTTTCATGAACTGTATAGAGAATTATGGAAAATATCTTTTCAATGGAATTGATCCATTGTTCAGCATCATGTGGATAAGAATACCCACTAAATTAAGGTGGATGCTACCTCATGAAGGACTCAATAGAATATTGTTTCATTCTATGCTCATTTGGAAGTCCAGAATGATTAATATCTTGATTATTTATAGTAATAATATTTTTCACTCTATCTCCCATCACAATTTGGTTTTTTTGGGAGGAAAATCATTGAATTTTCCATTACATTGATCAACATGGATCCTTAGGATTCTAGCCATTGCCTAAAACCCAAAAAGAATAGTGTGTGAGGATTAAATCATGATAGGAAAACAACATAATAATGGGGGACTACCTTCAATATATAACCTATTAGGATTAATTCTAAGATCATTACTGTCATTCTAGGACTTTAAACTATTCGTATACATATCCTTACAGACATCCGTAGATACAATAGAAATATCTCTAAGGATTTCACTAAAGTTTTCAAATCCTAGTTTCCAATGATTACCTAAACCATTCCTCTAATACCAACAATAGTGACAGTAGCTTGGCGTACATGGACATTACATTACTTTTGATAAATACTTAATAAATAACAAAAGCAGACTCCCATGGACTGAAATAATTAAGTGTCTTTGGAAACATAGAACACAATCATCTAATCATGAGTAATGTTTTTCAACATCTCCCATAAATTTCTTTCCCTTTTGTTTTCATACATAAAACCTTTCATTATATCCGAGGAAAAAGAAAACATAAAAATGGTGAGCTCAAATGCTCATTATGCGTAAGCATGGAGAAAATAAAACAAACCATATATATTCGAACATAAAAACATGAACATAATGTTTAAACATCAAAAACATGAGTGGTGAAAAAAATCTTGGAAGTACATAGGGCATAGATCATAATGGATCATTAATCATGAAAAAATAGAATTTGAATAAAACATGTAATTGTGGAATCCATTAGGCACATGATATGATTTCCATAATAGCCAAGGCATTTCTTCCAAGACTATCATAGTGGACAATGTCCATTACTGAACCAGGTTTATTTGTTGTTCTAGCCCTATATTACTGAAACAGATTTACTTTCTATTCCAGGCATGTTTATCTCTTTGATATAAATCATTTCCCAATTCATTTGAGGGAGATATAGGTCCCACCAATCTCATAATGAAATTGTTCTTATGTGTGCATTGAAATTTAAATAAATCATTTATCATAACCCAATGAATAAAAAGGGTTTCATATACATCATCCCATCCTAACATAATCCATATAAAAAATGTATATAATTTTATCATAAGAAAAATCAAGCCACATAGATCCATTATACTGTAAATATAATCATACTAAATAATATCATCTTAGATGGAAAATAGTCTTACTAAAACAATTGAAATTAATTCTTGAAGAAAATATCCTTTCTTCTTCAAAGTCATTTTATATTAAAAAAATTTCATTTTATTTTAAAAGTAAAGGATTTTTTATAAAATAATTATGAAATCTTGTGCAAGAATATTCAATAATATAAGGGGTTATGAAACCATAAAAATCTGTTCATTTCATATAAGATAAAAAAAATTTCCTCGTACTTTTGTCAGAAATGTAAAAAAGTACCTCATATGGCAAGAAAAAGAAATATTCTTTCCATGCCATGTGGTAATTGTCAAAAAAGGAAAAATTTACATTAAACATAAATGGAAGAATAGTAAACACTTTATTAAAACATTTTGAGAAAAAATGGACATGGATGATATACATAACCCCAGTATGTACTTATGAATAAACAATCTCGGATTACAACAAGATTGGAATAATTATCCCTTACCTTATGTCCAATTTCTTTTGTATGTGACTGAGACTCTAGTATAGTGGGTTTTACCCTAATATTAACTTGTAAAAAATCAAAATAATTATTATGATATCATATATGATTCACTTATGACTTTATATTAAACATTCAGTTGTAAATTTTATGTTAAAGCCACATTTTTTGTAAAATCGTTTCATTTATTGTAAGTGTTTGGACATGTTGTTATTGATATTATAATTACTTATATCATCATATAAATACATCCAGAATGTAAAACATGATATATATATATATAATATATATTTAGGATATATATGTATATAATAGAAATAGAAATGAAATGAAATACACCATTCATGGAGACGGTAGACCATACGTACGCATGAACGATTTTTCATTTCCTTATTGAATTGAATGGAAGTAAGTAGATGACATATATATATATATCATGTCACATTATTATGTCATAAATTTCATCATTATTTATTATATATAAACTTTATAATCATTCTAGAATGGTTAACATGGAGAATGAATCTCAACGTGTCGTGGAGACGGTAATCCATATGTACGCACGAGCGATGATATCGTTCCCATAATTATTGAATGGTATTTGAGTGGATGATATAATATCTCATAATTATAATAATGTCATAATAATCATATATTGTTATTATTTACACCAATATACCCATCCAAGTAAGGTGGTGGTGGAAAACAGATTACACCACGACGTGGATACGGTATTTCGTATGTACGCACGCACGGTGATTTCGTTTTCTGTAGGATGGATAGAAGGTTTAATAGGGTTGTTTCATATTTATAAAAACATATCAGTATATTATTTATACAGTTGTTTTTACTTTATATTGAAACAACTAAATAAGAGGAAGTAGAAGAATAATGAAACTTGAATGAATCAGTAGAAGATATTACCTCTTCTTTAACGCACCTCTTCTAAACCACTTATTATGGCACTAAAGATGGACTTTGAAGAAAACCAGGACCTCTAGAATGTTTCTAGGGAAGAGGAGAAGAGAAATTATCAGGGTATGGCTGGGCTTTAAGGCTCAAAATGGTGTGACGATGAGAAGGAGGGGTGCCCTTTTATAAGAGAGGAGAGGGGAACTTTTGGAAACCTCTAAAATATTAATTTATTATAAAAACAAATCCCACATAAAAACATCCAAAGTGACTCAAATTAGGATATAAGATAATATTGGGTTTGAATCGCATCAGCCATTTAAATTTAGACATTTTTAGATTTTATTTTAAACCTTATCATGTTGATTTATCCTTATTTAATCTATCTAATTTTATTTGTGGTAATAATGTTATATATTTTATGTGGTTATAAATACTTTAATATGTGTTTTTAATTATATTTAATATGATACGCTATGACATGTTAGAAAATATAAATTTTAATTTGTAATTTTTAAATATTTTTGTGATTTTTAAACAATTTAATAATATAAAATATCAATAGTGTGATTTTTTACCCAATTCATTTATTTCAATTTAAATAAAATCCAAAGAGATTTTCTTTTTGAAAAAAAAAACTATTTAATAGATCCCTAAAATGTCATAATAATCTATAAAATTCGTGGAGCACATTAATTATTTCATATAATATTTATTTTAATATTTTTAAAAGCATTTATTTGATATTTCTCTTAATAAATTAATTACTACAACATTATTGTATATTTATTTAATATACTTATTTTTTGCAAAAAATTACAAATAAAAAACTATGATAAAGTTAAATATAATAGATTTCCTAAGAATACTTTTATTCTAATTTATTTTCTAAAACAACCTTCTTTTAAAATTTTATCTTTATTAAAGTATTAAGGTGAAAACTTTGACATCATTTAAAATAAAATAATATAAATGTCATAATATGTATTATATGTCTCAAAATGGTCCAAAATTATACCCTTGTATGATTAGGGTATATATATACTCTATCAGTATGTTTTGGTCATGTTTATTGTCCTTTTCATGGGTATTATTATTGTAATAAAAACTATAGTATACATTTTTCACTAAATAAATATTTTCTGCATCATTAATGTATAAAATATTATGGTAATTATATATTTCATAGAAATAAAAAATAAATAAACATGATTAAGAATATAATTTTATATTTCAAACTTTTACTTATAATTGAATTTATATACATTATAACTTTATATTAAAAATACATTAATTATTAATGTTTGAATGAGACATATTTCACTTTATTTAAATAATATAAATTAAAGGTCCTAATCACAACCAAGTGGGTTAAAAAATATACCATTTAGACCCAATTATATTTCACTAGGAAATATATTCATCCATTTATACTAATACCAGTGTTAGGGTAATTTTATAATATTATTTTAACCTTAATTACCATATTTACCTTTATCTGTAATAATTAAAATTTACTGTAGTTATTATTCATAATGTCTAAAAATAAAAAGTATCCTATTAACATAATTTGGACCTAATTATTCCAAATATGGATTAAATTTTTGAAATTTCATATCACATAAGATTCAGAATTTAATTTTAAATTAATCCTGCTATTGAGAAAACTGTATCTAAATGTAAAATATTTCAAAAGATTGTAATATTTTTACCAATGAATTCAATGTAAAATAAATTATAATGACATAAATTATATTAAATGATAAAAATATATTATTTTTATACATTAAAACCATTAAATATAATAATTTAAATATTTAATTTATTATGATGAAAAAAGTTGTTTTTAATTAAAATATAGCGTGTTTTTACTATTCATTAAAATACTAATGTTATCAGAATGATATGAAAGATTTATTCAATGTAAATTTTTATATCTTGATTCCAAAGAAGAATTTTATTTTTCCAAATTGAACTTATAAACATGTAAAAAACCAGATTTAATGTTTGTGTGCTATCAAAAGGTAGTTAAACTGCATTTTTAAAAAAATACATATTTTACCCAAAAAAATTATTATGTTATCATACTATGTTCTATAAAATTTTTAAGATGAATTATAATATCATAAAATTCAATATGTGGTTAATAAAATTAAAAAATGGTAGTCACAATAATACAGTGAAACTCGGTATTGCATACCACACAAGCTATCAAAGAAGGTTGCTCTTGTGTGTAACAGAAGCCATGTATATTGTTGGCGTATAATACACGCTAATACGGTGTTGCGTATAGCGCAAGATAATATTGGTGTATTTTACAGTAGATGAAATCAACTAAATTAAAAGTATTATTTCTCATAAAATATCATGGTGTTACATTATTCCGATATTAGATTCCAATGGATGACTATGCATTTCCTTTGACACCAAATATAGGGACCCATAATTAACAGACATGGAGATTACATCATTTTAGTTGAATATTTAGTATATTAAGAAAAATATTCTAGGACCATTATAGAAATGTGTATTTAGAAACATTGAAATAATATCATTAATTATGGTAAATAATGTTAAAAATTTCCCATAATGATCACCAGATTTAGTAATTATACCTAAAACCATTCTTCATAATCTGTCGAAAGGAATCATAAAAAAGGGTTTATCTTAGATTCTTAATTCAGTTAAAGAACGGAAATTTGTAAGCATAACATGAATAAATGGAATTAGAACAAGAGAATATCATTTTAAGATGATTCCTTTTATATTAGAGATCATAATAAACATTTTATGTTACTAATAAATGAATAATAAGTAAATAAATAACATAATCCATTAAATCATAACATAAGAATAAAACATTGAACTATAGAATACAAAAATAAAAAACATATATCAAGGAGGCCTACCACATAATTTGTATCATGTTTTTATTGTGTTAGTCAATAGTCTACTTACTTTAAGCTTGGGAATTTCTCTTATGTACCCTCTTGTTTCATGATTGTGATGTCCTCTTATGTATCCACTTTATTTGGGATTGGGTTGTCCTCATGTCTTCACACTTTTATTAGGCTTGGTATGTCCTCTCATTTACCCTATAATTTAGGTATCATGATGTCCTCCCATTTAACCTTTTATCTCATAACATATTTATCATTACCAAATTATGTGGAGGGAGATATAGGTCCCATGAATCAGGTAAGGAAAAAATATATGCATGTTCCAAAAAATAGAAATTGTATTATATCCATTATAAATTGGTGGGTTTTATTAAAATAAAATAATAACCAATTAAATGATATTTTTATCATTTAAATCATATCATAACCTATGGAAAATATATAAATTTCATAATCAATTCATGAAAGCATAACTCGTTCATAGAAGCGGGTTTAAAAACCATATAACTTGAGGACCCAAAAGAAGTGTTATAAGAATTATTCCAACATACAAAAACTATTCAAGAACTAGTAAGAATATAAACATTGATAAATTCACTGAAGGGAATTATTAACAACAATAGATGTTATATTAGATGGAACATTACTTGGAAATATATTTTGAGAACACTTCTTGAGAAAACATTTCTTTCTTCTTTAAAAATGTATTTTTAAAGAATACTTTTTTAAATCCATTCTCATTTAAATAACATAAAAAACCATAAAAGAGGGCTTGAAACAATTTATAAAAATTATTCCACTGAAAAATATTCATATAATCGTGAATCATTTAGAAATCCTTTTTCCTTAGAAATATAGAAAATATGATTCAAAACATTTTAAAAAACTGTTTCATTTAAAACATTAAGAAAAAATATAATGAAGTATTGAAAATATTTTGACAAATTTATAACATGAAATTTGATGAATAAATCTTGAAAATTTTGTCAAATATTTATTTTTTAAGATAATTTGAAAACATATAAATATGGGGAATTTTTTTTGAAATTTGTTTCTTTAAAATTTATTTTAATAATCGTTATTAAGTTTCATATATACCAAAGAGTAGAAATGTTTTACAAAAACAAGCCTAAATTATGAATAAACAGAGTAGAATAAGTGTCCAGAATGTTTTTTAGAAATGTATTATAAGATTTCATAAATGTTAGCATAAATATAATCAATCTAAAATTGTGACGAAATTGTTTCAATTTACTCTAACCACTTTGTAACATTAAACCATACCCACATTTAGGAAAATGATTTTAACTGAATCGTAAAATATCATAAATTAAGATATATTCATGATGTATCAGTTTGGAGAAAGTTTATACAATTCATTGAATAATATAGGTTCATACATGACATGTGTCTCAAAGAAGTAAAATTGAGTCAAAAACAAGTTACGAATTTGGTAAATTTTGAATCATAAACCACATGATGGAAAGTAAAAAAGAAAATGGTTAAGTAAATACCCGATTATTTATGTTTTGGAGGAAAATAATATATTAATATGTATTATATAAACCACAAAAAAATAAATGAGTGTGTAATATGGTAGGTATATCCTGAAAACAATGACTGAGACGAAATAACTTTACCCTGTTTCTTAACTCTCATCGCTCTCATTATAATCCCTCGTATAATTAATAATATATTATTATAAATATATTATTGAAACATATTATTATATCAAATACCACATAATTTTTGATTATGACCTTATATTACCCTATTGTTAATTATCCAATGTTAAGGATCCAGTTCAGGTAATATCGTTTTTCTTCTTCGCATGTGTCTTACTTCGTTATATCTTTGGTACTTGAACTTATAAAATGATTCCAGAATGAAATACTTGATATATATATCATTTATATCCAATTATTGTGTATTATAATAATCCGTATAAAATATAATTATTAATTTCAATACACCATACATGGAGATCGAAAGTCGTACGTACTCCTAAATGTTATTTCCATTTATTTGTTGTTTTGAAATAACAACAATGACATATATATGTATATATATGTGTAAATAACATTATTATAGTATCTTAATTATATCATATATATCATATATATTCACTATATCTATCCTTAATACATTCCATTTATTGTATGAATCAATGAAATCACTTTTATGGGTTTGTGTCCCCACTAACAAAAATGAAATTATTGTATTAACAAAAAATGGAAAGTATAATGATATATGTTGTAAAAAAATATAATTATAAATTAATTATGAATATTGAACATAAAATATATAAGCAATGATTCCATCATAATTTCATCCATGTGAGGTGGTAATGGAAAAAAGTGAACAATCATCAGTTTATGAGGTGGTAGTCTGTCGTACAAGTAAACAACGTGTTCGTTACCCATTAGTTGGAAGTGTGTGTTTGTGTGTATAAACCCCATTTCAAAACAAAATGATAGAATATTTTTTATACTGGTGTAGCAATACATGAATGGAATAAATATAATTTAGGGAGTTGATAATTACAATAAAATAATTATGTTTGTGGGAGGGAGTTACCTCTTAATCAGGTAACTACTTTTGGTTTTCACCAATGGGCTTACATAAGAAAATTTTGGACAAATATTAGAATAAAGAAGAAAATGTGTGATTCTTGGGAGATAATTTGGAAGACTAACGTTGAGTTGAATATTAATGAGAAGTTTGAGGAAGAGGTAGGATATTATAATTTTAATAATGGTGGGGGAGTGGAACTGTTGAAGTATATTAAAAGAATGGAACCCCAAAATGATATCTTATAAAATCTTGGTAAAAAATGGACCAAATTCAATAAAATTGTTGAAAGGGTCGATGTATGTATATCCAATGGTTTTTTTATTTGTTTATAAGTCATTTTTTTAGGTTCTTCAATTTCTTAATATATATCCTAAAAACTATATCGATCAATATAAAAATCATAAACAAAACTAAAATTTAAATCATTAATGCACTCAATTATATTTTTCTACATCATAAAAAATATACTCCTATCATTTTCACATCCTAGTTCATCATTAGAATCGTATTATTATATGAATCTCCATCCATCATTATATAAACGTAAATCCTTTTTAATTTCCTGCCTCTTCCATCGTGTTTTAATTTCTAGAAATTTAATTTGATGTGTCCCTCTTCATATAATAAATAAATTAGATCTGAAATGCGATTATAGTTACTTGATATACCTTTATGGACTTATAGATCATAATTTGGATCATTTATGTGTCATATATTTATATTCTATTTGGATTTATTGATTTTTAATACCATTGATTGTATTATATTTTTATTATTCATATTTGTACAATGGATCTATTTCATTATAGTTATACGTATCATTTATATTTAATTTTTAGGAAAAATATTTCATTTTACTAGTCAATTATTCAATAATTTTTATTAACTAAAAATATTATTGAATAATTTATTTGATGAGAGTATATAATGTGTGATCTTTAAATTTATTTTCCCCACGAGTAACAAAATTCCTTCCCTTACATTTTAAGAGTATAATTATTAGTAAATTTTCAAGAAGAACATAATTTTTTAAATGTATGGGTGTGAAGCCTCATTTTATTTTTAAGGAAAACACCTCCTTTTGTTAATGTAGAGGGGGGCCCATTAAATTGACTAAATACCTTAGCCCTATTATCATGAATACAAGGATTGAAGTCCATTTTTTTGGCACAGTGGGCCCTTTAGTGAGTAATATGCCTACATTGCCGGGGCTGCTACAATCTCTACTACAGTACTACCGCTTGTGGTATGACTCAATTATAGACATCCTATAATGATAATTATTTACATCAATGTGAGGTGGAATCTAAATAATTCATGAATAATTATTTATATTCCTTCCACATTACATGGATAGTTTTCCATATAATTTGTAGTATTTCATAAAAAATATAGATATATAATATACACATAATAGAATATATATCTAGTTTGAGTAGGTTTTTGATCAAGGTGTTCCATATTAGTGAATGAAACAGTTTAACAAGTGGATCTTAAAAAATTTCATATCTATTATATCAATTATTATTTCATAGTTTGAAATAACATATAGTCAATAGGGAATAGACTAGACAAAATTAAAAATATTAAAGGATTGATAATATATCTTAATTAATTAGTAGAGTTAATTATATTTTGTTAATATGTTGTGGATAAGTAATGAATAAAAATGTCTATTATTATATTACATAACTGCATGGTGGATCTAATATACTCTTAAACCCCTCTACTACCTAATATATATTTATTAAAATATGAGATTATTTTTTGGGCATCAAAACACTGTATAATTTGTAATATTTTATAAGACACATAGCCCGAAAAAAAGAATATATTTTTGGGTGTCACTTGTTTTTTTAAAATGGTCCAATTTAAGGCATACCATGCATAATAGATTAGTGGGTTGTAATCTGAATTAATTTTTTCCTAAAAAATAATGAAGAAAATAGAAAAATTGAAACTTATTTTAGAATGATTAAATGAACTTGTTAAAGAATAAAACACGAGTGTAAAGGAAAAATGATATTTATAAGATTAATAAACCATTGGTCCTATGTTCGTTACAAAAACAACTATTCCATGATTTATTATCATGTATAAAAAAACAGTAGACAGAAAAGGAAAATGTCTGAAAATAAATGTACAGAAACCATAAAATATATACGATCAAAATGAAATCATCAATCTAAGAAACAACAGTAACCCATAGCTGAAAGATGGTAATGTCTATTGGCAAAAATGATAGACTCTCTAATAGAAACCCATACAGACTGCATGTTACTAAATAAGAAGAATAAAATAGTGACGATAAAAAATAGAATGTAAATTCCCTTATAATTTCACTCCTACACTAATATAAAAAAACATCTCTCATCAAAAGGAGGGTCTAGGACATATTTATCTGATTTTGTTTGAATATAGTATGGTCCCCATATATCTCACAAATCATTGACACCTGACTAGAGAAGATGATTAAATTTGGAGTTGTGAAGATATTTAATAAGGACATCAGAGTTCCTACAAGCTATCTATTAATTATGTGAAATTGAATGTTGACTATAGATTTCTATAATTAATTTTTAATAATTAAATCAAATCCGTTATAGGATAGTTTATGTGATAATACAGGATTAGTTTATGACAAAACAGCGTGTCAAAAGTTGATTTTGAGTAGGATAAGATTTTATCCCATGGTGAGAAGTTTGATTCGAGAAACATAGATAGAGAAAAAATCGTAAAAGAATGCGGATAAAGAGTTGGATGATCATAGAATTAGATTGAATGATATAGGTTTTTAATGTGGTTTTATTTGATCATATTCTCCACCCTAGGAGTAGGATTGACCTAAATAGTTTTTTTGGTATTTTGTTTGACTCCTTTTACAAATTTCATCACTTTACTAAAATAGTCTAATTATGGGTTTATAGATATGTGAATAAATTTGTTCCAGTTTATTTACATTTAATTAAATCATGTACATGATGTTGTGTGAGTTGTTATAGTAACATTAGGCTAATGCAATTCATATATGGGATATGGCTGCTCTGAGTCGTTCCTTTGCCTCGGGCTTCTTAGAGGTGAGATTGGTGTTGGTGTCCTTTGGTAACCATTTGGATGGGTCGTGATAGAGTGGTATCAGAGTAGTTAGATCTACATTGGTATTAACATCTATGATACTGGATTAGGGTGACAATGTTATGTGTTTTGAGTGTGGAATTTATGGTATGAACTCCATTATTAGTGTTACAGCTAAAATTTTCATACACATGGACACAGATCAACTATCATTTAAATTTGTATATATTGAAATATGTTATATGGAAAAAAAACTCTAAATTAATCATATATAAATTTGTATTTGTTTCTAATTTCTTCTTATGCTATCTCTGAATATATACTAATTGACCATAGAAAATAATTTTTATTTTAGGATGCATCAATGAATATATCAATCCAGTATTTCACTACGTGATTATCAGGGTGATACACTGACTGATTATGATTTAGTAATGGGATTGTATTGGAAATGGAAACTCTATGTGGTTTACCAGTTACACCAACACTCATTAAGAAGAAACAATCACTCGTATTTCTAGAAAATGTCATAAGAAGGCTGAGTGCACAATAAGAGTTCTAGATGTAGTGACCTACCCTGATTCATGGTGATCTATACCACCATGTGGTGGAGGACTCACTAGTGGTAGTCACATGAGTTTTTCTACATGTAAGGATTCCTACAAATCAGATGGTGGTTCACATAGTGAGCCTTATTTTGGGAATTTATTGGAGATATTAGAGTTTGATGACTCATTCACAAGATGATATAGCTCTATCAGAGTTCTAATTCAATGATCTATGTATGGAATATTATTATCTAGATACATTGTGATCGATGTGACTTCAAGCCCATATACATCAAATGAAGGGTAGTTTGACCATAAATTTATATTAGACGGGGTTTACTACTTTATCATGATAATCTCTAGATATAGTGTGGGGTCTATTATTCATATCTGAGATCAATAAGCTGGGAAGCAGTCAAATTATTTTTCATTTAGTGATATCTCTATACATTACCATGTATGATGGAGTTTTGATTTGACCGTAGTGGTGGAGAGATTTTTTAATGGATTTCACCTATAGTTGGTATAATGAGTGGGATATTTGGAGCAAAGACATCACTAGAAGGTAGAAGAAAATATTTTCAAGTACCAAGGTGTTCCTAATTCATTAAGAGGATATGCCAGGAAATAGGGTCAGTTTCATATGGCTCTTAGGATGAATCAAATATCTAATCTAGATATGGTGTTACCTATTTGACTTCTAGTGACATATGTCATGGGATTTTGTAAAAAATTGTAGAGAAGTCCAGTATATGGTCAAGGGACCACTGATGTGGAGAAAGTGTTAGGATATTTGTGGTCTACATGGTGAATTATTTGTACAAGGTTCTGGTAGACAAGAATTTATTGGTCATAGGATTGACCTAGTACCACCACCACCACCATGTGGTTCACATTAAGCTCAGGGAGATGATTGTCAGGGACAAGGCCAGCTAAAGGCTATGGAGTCCTAGAATCTAGTGGATATAAGTATGATATGAGGTATGATATTTTAATAATCATTATTCTATAATATTTTGATAGACATAGTTTTGAGTCATTCTTTTATTCACACTACTTCTATGCAATATTTATATATTCTAGTTGATCCTTTGGATCAACCCCTATGGTTGTAGACTATGATAGAAGGTGACCCGATAATATTTCATTTCTTCTGACAGTGTGATATGTCTTTGAGATGACAGAAATTTGGGTATTATATCATTATAGTAGTGATTAGGCCTTAGTACTTCATATTTTGTATCAACTGGCTATCCAATGTTCATTCCATAATTTCCAATTTTATTTAGAGTATGTGGTGTGTACACTATTATGGAATGTGATGATATGTAGTCCTCAGTATAGTAGGAAAAGCTTGGGTAAAGTAGATTACAACCCATTACTCACTAGATGGATAGCATGCAATTCAGAGTAGTAGATGTCAGGGGCTACCAGTTCCGTGTGGTAGTGTCAGAGTCTGAAGAAGACATGATAAAGGATTTTTTAGTCGTAAATATCCACAAGGATCAATACATAATCATTTACATACACCATTTTATTTCCCAACTATATTCTCTAGAATATTGAAAGTATGACACAAATCCAAAAAAGATGGTTGTACATTTGTATTATTTTGTAGGTGTTGGGATCTAAGATTACCTATGTTTCATCATGGGTTTCCCTAATGTTATTCACTAATAAGGTGGATGGGAGCATGATGTTTTATGTGGACTAATGGAAATTTTAAAAAAGATAGGTGTGGAAGTAATCCTGATAGAGGAATATGTGTACTGTTTAATTACTGGCGATTGATCAAACCTTATTTGATGTCCCTTTAGGATCCTTATATTTGGATTGTGGGTAGAGGAGATATTAGTCTTTGGAATCATTGGTAGGTTTTGGTCAGACATGGATTCCCTGATTTTCTGGTCCCTGGTAGTAACATTTAAAATGCCAGTGTTTTCCCATGATTTATGCACACCATTCTGGATGAGGAACAAAGGGATACATATAGAAATATCATTATTAACTCAGATACAGATATGTGTGTATCTGGATGGTCCTCTTTGTGTGTCTCCACATCCAAAGACTATCTGATAATGAACTCTCTGAACCAACTCCATGACATTTGGGGAAACGTTCTATGGAGGAGAGACATTCCAATTAAGTTTAATTTTATGATTTGGAGAATCCGAAACAAAGAGAATATAACATTGGATAATATTCAATGCATAGATGTAAATATGGAGTCCAAATTCCTATGTTATTGGATGGAGCAGACTAGAACAATTGATCACATATTCTTTGGATGTGATTGGGAAAATATGGTGTGGAAATTTTTCGAAGGATTCATGGTCAGAGGCTCCAGATGGGACTTGTGCTCTATCATTCATGAGTAATGGTTTAGGGGAATGAATAATTGTGGATTATAAAGGGCTTATTGGACTATCCACTTGACAGTGGGTGGATAGGGGATCTGGGAGGAACAGAACAAGGTACGACACAAGGGTATCTCAAGGCTCGTGTAGGACTTATCATCAAAACCATGTACATGATGGCTAATCTGATCAGGCATTGTCACATATTACAGGATGTACCTTCCATAAGACCCCTTTTCTCTGCAACATATTCTCCCATTAACAGTCACTATAGCAGGCAGAGAAGATGGGTACACTGGTAAAACCACTATTCGGGACTCAAAATGAATTTTGATGGCTCATGCATCATGGGCATGATGCGAGGAGGGGTGATGTGGGATTCAATGGGATCCGTGAATCTTTCTTTTTATCGCACTCTATGATGTGTGGACGCACTTCATGTAGATGCCTTAGCTATAATAACTGGTTTAATATTAAAAAGACAAAATAATTTTCATCTGGTGACTTTTGAATTAGATTCACTGAGAGATTATAATGCTCTGTTCAGTATTAGCCCAATCCCATGAGATATTGTTTACCCAACCTGGTGGTGGAAGGGGTTATGAGTACCAGCATGGAAGTATATAATACATGGAAATAAGATAATTTTGTGGCTGAATTTTTTTCATCCAAGGTAGTTAAAGGGGTTATTTATTTATTTCTTTTTGGATCTTCGATCTATCCCTTGGAAGGGTGTCAGCATTGTTCATGTGGATACCTGCACAATTCACTACTTCAGAACACAATTATTTTTTCATTGTTTTTGGACTTTTAGATGCACTTTTTTTTGCGACTCTTTAGAATAAATACCAAAAATTGATTTTTTGGAATGGGAATTTTGAGAGGGGAGAAATGGTTCTAAACGATATACATTTTATTAGGCTATTACAAACTATGAGTATGAGGCAAGGATATATCGATTATGGAATTTAGATATTTATTCAATAACTATGATTACATATCAATTCCCTTTAGCATGAAGAGCATCTTAATAGTTTTAATGGGAATCATATAAAACTCTTTCAGATTTTCTTAAAAAAAATTCATTCATTATCAATGATATCATAGTGTATGATGTTTCTAAGAATGAGCATGAAAGACATTTGATGAAGGTCCCAGAAACACTATGAGAGTACGTGAATTAAGGGATGTTCTTCATGACTCAGATATGGATTATAGAGTTCCATTTCATAGTTAATTTCATCTCAGAGGAAGGAGTGACAACAGACGCATTGAAGGATGAGGTCGTTCTTTCTTTTTATCCACCCATGAGTGCTACTGAGGTTCAATGTTTTCATGAATTTGTAGGTAACAATCTGAGGACTGTACATGATTTAACTCGAGTGGAAACAATATTTTAAACAATTATCCAAAAGGGTATCCTTTTTTCTATATGAGAATTTTCTATCATTACTTTTAAGAGTTTATCAATATTTTCATGAGTTCTCCCGTCATGATATTTACTGAGGAGGGTGTTAGTGTGTAATGTTCTGTAAGGCATCAGGGACCAGACATGATTGTGTTATTATGTATATGTATGAATTTTTTTCTTAAGGTTTATTTCATATGGGATAACAATAACATAACCACACAACCTGAAATCATGTGTTTTTAGCTGTAGTATTCACACAGAATATGTGGAGACACTATATAATGAAATATTGGTTTATCATCCACTCTGAACATTAAGATACTCAGGTATATTTTATCATCTTAGGATATGAACATGCAACAGATGCGATGGATAAAGATCCTACTTGACTATTTCATAGAGATTTTTTATACACCAAGGAAGGAAAATGTGGTGGAAACCACTATTTGTAGGTTATATTGTTCCTAGTTATTGGAAGAGGATTCATAGTAGTTAGTGTTGGGAAAAAATCCTTCAAGGTATCATTGAATTATTTTTCTGGTGATTGTGTTTGTTGAAAAAGTTGACATCTGTGTTGATGTTGTTGACAATGAAAACCACGATAACCAAATGTTTTGAAAAAGGGTATTTCATGGTGGCTTGTCAATTTCAAGAGTTGTGGTTAATGATCAATGTTTGATTCAAGAGGCTCGACAAATGAATTGATGATCTGGAGGCGTTAGAAAATGAACAGATATAAGGTCGCGCCGTTTTCCAGGTTTTGTCAAATTTTTGGGCCTGAAAATTGACAAATGGAGAAAAGTATTTTTGGTAGTGGGACTTGCATGTCGAGGTTTTGGAGGATAGGAAACTTGCGCGCCATCTGTTTTTGAAGATCAAATAATCGAAATATGTCAAATGGATAAGGGTCACTCTTTTATTGGTGTGGTCGCACCGGTGACTTGCGTGCCATCAAGTGACTTGTGCGCCGATTCCTATGAGGATTGGAAAAATTCACGCATGTTATATTTAAAGATCAAAAGATCAAATTATGGAAAAGTAAATAGGATCACACAAGTATTTGGTTTGGTCATGCAATTGACTTGCAGGGGAAGAGACCTGCACGCAGAGACTTGTGCACCGAGGGGTGACTTGCACGTCGCCACACATGTTGACAAAATTCCTATAAATACTAGACCAGACCTCCTAATTTTGGAACTTAGTACAACACTTTGGGAAATCAGATCTCTCGTCACGCAGGTGTGGATGTCGAGCAAGTGGTGGTGTGTTGCAAAAGTGGGACTTGTGCGCTAGATTTGAAGAAGGGTGGTTGTTGTTAGTTGTGCGCCAATATTGGTTTGGGCGTAATGGGATGTGAGTCGTGCATGTTTGGAGTTGCAGAAGCTTGTGTCGCGCAAGTGTCTTAGGTAGACTTGTGTGACATATGAGATTTTCACGCTATGTAAGGTTGTTTTTCTAGCAGTGTTTTTGTGCTACGTGGAAGTTGGATGTTTTCCAGATACCATCAGTGGAAAGAGAGATTCATCTATGGGTGAAAGTTGGACTTCAACAGAGCATCTACATACAGAAAAAGATGAATTCATTCATGAAAATGAAGATACCTAGAGGTCTATAAACTGGCAGTGGATCCTTTCCAGACCAGTGAGAAAATGAAGAGGAAGAAGGTGATCCTCTCCACCAGCAGTGAGCCAGAGAGAGAGAAACTGAGAGTAACCCTTGGGAAAACATTGATCTGACCCTAAGCCTATTAAAGCCAGTCAGCCTGGGATAGAGTGACTATCCCCAAACCTTGTAATCCACAGCTAGTGATGTTTAGTGAAATTTGGTATGACTGACAACCTCTCGGCGTATGCTCCTTAGACATATCCCTTAATGGTGAACCATGTAAAAATTGATCTATCATGTACTTGCTTTACATAATGTTTATATTGTGAAAAAAGAAGGAGAGAGAAGAGTGTTTTTCTTAACAGTGAAACAATATCTGAATAGGTGTTAATTATAAATGTTTCATACCCTGATTCACACTCATGTTGGGGTATTCACCCCTGTGGACCTAACAATTATTATTAAAGGGTAAATGTTGATATCAGTTCTTCTCTCAATGGAGGTCACTAATCATAAATGGATTCCAATCTTCGACGGATGTAATTTTCATATATGGAATAATCGAATGCAACACTACTTCAGAACCTTGGGAATGGATGTGTATTCAGTAGCTATGCATTGTATCACAGCTGATACTAATAGTGGTTCATTATCAGAAGCTGAGCATAGAGAGTTATATGCTGATTCCAATGCAATTAATGCCTTAGGAGGATCCATTTTCAATCCCATCTATACAAATGTGATGTCATTGAAAACTTCACATGCAATGTGGGAAAATATTTTGAATATATTTGAATGGGATACATAGGTCAGAGAGGAAAATTTCAGGTATTTTGGAACAAGTATGAAGATCTACGAATGAACACATATGAGTATATTGATGCATTCTTTAACAGGGAGAATGTTTTGGTAGAAGACATGTGAATACATGGTGAAATTATCGAAGACATAAAGATTTTTATGTGCATCTTGAGAAAACATCCACCTCAGTTCAATCCGAAAGTTTATGTTTTAGATGATAATGACACGATAAAATTGACATTTGATAACCTGCACAACACCCTTTTTTCATATGAAATGAGAAATGATGATAACGACACTGTGCAAAAGGGGAAATCCAATGAGATGGATTTTAAGGACATTAAGAAGCTAACCATTGATGATTCTTTGGAGGATGATGAGACATATGATGTAATGAAATTCCTCTACTCAAACCATCAAAGAAGAAAAGGAAAGTTCAGAGGGAAACTTCCTCTTGCATAATTTATATGTGGAAAGGTTGTACATCTCGCAGAAAGATTCCCCAAAAAGTATCAAAAAGAAAATGATGATGATGATGTTGAAATTCCCAAGAATAAATCATTAGCCTATGTGAAATGGAAGAAGCAGTTCCAGAGAAATTTCATCACGAAGAAGAATCTTCTTTCACAAGAAATAGATAGGTCAGGTGAGTCTGAGGTTCAAGAGGTTGAGGATATTGAAAACTACAATGATGTGGAAAAAATTCTATGGTGGTGGCTGTCAGAAGTTCTCATGAAAAGGAAGAAACTGACCCTATGGGAGAAGAAGAAGAAGTTGAAGGAAGAGTTGATATGGAAGCTGAATTGGAAGCATCTCTTGAAAATATAGACATTTTGAGAGCCAAAATGAAGAAAGCGAATATAGTGTTTCATGATGCCAAACACTATATGAAACAACATGTTGAGGAAAAGACTATGCTATTAGAAGAAATTGAAGGACTAAAATCCTCAACACCAGAGAGCTCAGAAAATATTGTTCGGAATAAGCATGAAATTGAGGAATGAAAGAAGGAAATTGATTGTTTGACTAACACAGGAATGGAGCAGGTCAGATGAATCAAAGAGCATGAAGAAGAAGTGGACAGTATGTGACGAAAAATAAGGGATCAAGAAAAATACCTGCCCTCTAATGTGATTTCAGGAAAGAAAGACATTCCAAATACTAAAAAGGTGAAAGATGAGCCTAGTTGTTTAACTGGAAAGATTCATCAATTGATCTCAGACCTTAAGGCTGATTCCAGGCTTGATAAGAAGCAAAAATCAGCAGAAATTGATGTCATACCGCAAGAACCCATTCCAAAATTGAAGGTAGATTATGGCACAAAGCAGAATTAGAATAATCCACGATCCTAAAGGGAGAATAGTAGTGCTAAAGTAACATGATGAAATGCATCTTTTATTAGGTGTTACTAATGTGGGAAGATGGGAACTCACAGTATTTGTCTTCTATAACCAAGAGATATAAAAGTGGACAAGAACATAGGTGACATCCAAATAGAGAATAGTTTTCGAGAACATATTTCGAAGGACTCTATTTTTGGTGCAATGGGAAATTGCACATTTCTAGGTACTGCACTTTGACCATACAGAGAAATGTGCAAAAGCATAATCAAAACATTCTCTAGTAGAAGATCGATAAACCTACATGTGAGTTAATAATGTAGAAAATATTTTTGAATTTGCAAGATGAAGTTGGTCCATCATACACTGAGAATGAACAGAAGTCTCAATCCATGCTGAGTGTGAAGGAAAAAAATATGGACCATGAAGAAAAAAATGACAAGGTTGTGGTGGCAGAAATTTCCCTCAAGGCATCAGATTGCTCTGGTGTATGGATCCTTGATAGTGGCTGCACTTCTCAAATAACAGGTAATAAGGATCTTGTTACATGCATAAAATATGACAAAGAAGGTGTGTTCAAATTTGGAAATGATGATGGCCTGAAGATTGTTGGCTTTGGAAAATCCTCGTTTGGTGGAAAATAAATGAGATGTAGTAATGTCTTGGTTATAGAGGATCTTAGTCATAACATGCTCAGTGTCAGTCAACTATCTAACTCTAGGCAGTCTATCCGATTTACCAATAAGATGTGTGTTCTGAATGGAAAATATGGGGCCGTTGTTCTATAGGGAAAAATAACAAAGGGAAATATTTACATTGTAGGTGGGGAAGAAGATATGTTTCTTTTATCGAGAGGGGAATAAAACCAGTTGTGGATAAGCGACTTGGTCATCTATGCCAACAATCTATAGAAGATATGGTAATGTGTGAAGAAGCTAGAGACCTTCCCAAACTATCACATGTTCAGACTCATACTTGTGAGGCTTTACAACAAGGGAATATCATCAGAATGACATACAAGCAAAAGGAACAGAAAACAACTAGAGTAATCGAATTGGTGCATGCTAATGTATGTGGACATATCTCACCACGAGCTATAAATGGGAAAAGGTCTTATGTTGTTTTCATTGATGATTATTGCAGAATGTCATGGGTATTTGTTATTACCCATAAGACTGAGGTGTTCATTTTCATAAAGATGTATAGGAGGGAATCACAAATGATGCTTGGGTAGAAAATTCAGAAGATTATTACTGATAATGGTAAGGAATTCACAAAAATTCAAGTCAAAAACAATCTCTAGAAACACAGGATAAGTCATCGTGTTTCATCAGTGAGGAATCCCCAATAGAATGGAGTGGTTGAGGGGAGAAACCGGATCATCAACAACATGGGCAAAATGATTCTTATTGAAAAACACCTACCATAGAAATTTTGGAAGGACCAGTTTTGACATCGGTCTATATTTCGAACAAGTCATTGTTGTTTCTGAGGGAAGGGAAGACTCCGTATGAAATGTGGTATGGAAAGAAGCCAATGCTGAAATATGTTCGAATATTTGGGTGTAAGTGCTTAATTCTCAACAATGAAAATCACAAGAAGTTTGAGTCATGTGGAGATGATGGGATATTCCTCAGCTACTCAGGGAAAAGTAAAGCATATAAAGGTTTCAACCAAAGGCTAAGAAAAGATGTTGATAGTAATGATGTCACTATTGTAGAAAATAAAATCAATACTCAAAGTCCTAGTGAACAGTTTCTGGATTAATTTGATGATGAGTTAAGAAACATAGGGGGAGAAGAAGTGGCAGAGGCTGACTCAGAAGAAGATACTAATGATGAATAAGAAAGTGTCAAATTTGGGTCTACAAGGAAGCAATAGATTCAAGCTGAAATTTATATGCAGAATATCATTGGTGATCAGATTGCTGCTATTCAAACTCAAAGTATGAAATCATTACAACAAACATCATTTTTATCTCAGTTGGAGTTGAAATGTATTTCTGATGTAGTTGAAGATGAAAACTGGGTTCGGGATATGAATGAAGAGCTTGATCATATTTAGAAGGACCAGATATGGGAGATTGTTTCAAGGCTAGTAGACAAGAATGAAATCAGGACTAAATGGCTCTATCACAACAATATGAATAAAGATGGAACATTGAATCGGAAAAAATCACGACTAGTGTGCAGGGGATAATTGCAGACAGAGGGAATAGATATTGATGAGACATTTTCACTAGTTGCAAGGTTAGAGACAATCATATTATTTTTTCCATAATAGTGCAAAAAAATTTCAAAGTGTTCCTAATGGATGTCAAATCCTCATTCATGAATGGTGTTCTAGGAAAATAGGTGTGTATTGAGTAGCTAGATGGTTTTCTCATTCATTCGAATGAGAACCAAGTCTGCAGGCTTAAGAAGGTGTTGTATGGGCTGAAACAAGCACCAAGGGCATGGTACTCAAAGATTCATCAGTACTTGAAGAAGCATGGTTTCTAGCATGGATTATTTGATTACAATATCCATTTTAGCAATGATAGTAATCAAATGATGATGGTTCTAGTGTATGTCAATGACATAATTTTTGGCATTTTAGATGAAGCTCAGTGCAGACAGTTTTCGGAATTCAGGAAAAATTAGTTTGATATGTCAATGATTGGTGAGATAACACTTTTACAGGGTATACAAGTGACACAAGGAAGGAATTGAACATTAATTTCTCAATCTAACTATTCCAAGGAGGTTTTCAGAAGGTTTGGAATGGAGAATTCCTATGAGATGAAGACTCCAGTTGCTACCCAGATGAAATTATCAAAATATGAGGATGGAAGGACAGTTAATATCATAGAATATTGGAAAATCATTGGATTTTTTCTGAACATTACTGCAACAAGGCCTGATATTGTTTTTTCCACATTCCAAGAAGAAAGATATCAGAGTAATCCAAAGGAAAGACACATGATTACAGTGAAATGATTACTTCGGTATATCAAAGGCACCATGGATTTTGGTCTGATGTATAATGAATAATCTCAATTAGTGTTATGGGGTTACACAGATACAGATTGTGCCGGATCAGAAGATGACAGAAAATCAACATCAGGAGGTGCATTCTCTATTGGTAGATTGTGTATATGTTAGCTAAGTAAGAAGCAAGATATCATTTCAGTGAGCGACAAGGAAGATGAGTATATTGCGGCCACTTAAGAATGCACATAATTATTATGGATAGAGAAGCAGCTTGAAGATATAGGAGTTGAAGTAATGTCTCTGATCAGAATCTAGTGAGATAACTCAAGTGCTATAAATCTCATAAAAAATCCCTTCCATCAATCAAGGAAAATGCACATTGAGATAAAGAATCATTTTATCAAGAAGAAGGTTGAGCAGGGAATCATGAAGTTGGAGTGTGTGCCTCTAGAGCTACATTTTACAGACATTCTGAAAAAGGCCTTACCCAAGGATGCTTTTGAGAGGCATCGACTGGCTCTGGGAGTTTATTCGACTCCCCGAACATAAAATAGTGTTTCTATGGGACCCACACCCCCTATCCATAAGGTATGTTGTGTGTTCTCCGTAATGTACAGATATGTGTTCTATACTCTTCTACATACTGCAAAAGAGTGTCCATTGGGTTCGTTGACAAAGGGGGAGAAAATAGTGATTGTTCAAGGTGGAGACAGTGTGTCTATTTGATAAATCATGAACGAGACGGGGAGAAGCTGAAAGGTGGAGCAGCCAGATGGGGGGAGTTGAACGTTCTTATCCAGTGCTTAGCTTGGAAAACACAGTAAATAGGGATAAAGTGGTTTTGTAGCAGACAAGAGTTGAAGCTGTGTGCAGAAACGAGGAGGACATTAAATATGACAATGCTTGATGTGATCAATCAAAGAATGGATATCATGATAGCTGATGATCGTGATAAAAGCAGAAGAGTGATGTTGGAATGTGGTAAGAATATTTCCAATAATTGATATCAGTTTGGTAAAAATTTGTATCAGTTTGGTGTCAACAATGAGTGTTAGGGATGAAGTGATTCATTGATGAACATTTCATTTACTCTTGCTTCTCATGTCGATCATTGCTCATGTGGGCTTAGAGTAAGTGTTGAGTAAATATTTGATCGCAATCAGAATCGAAAAAGGCGAATGATAGCGGAAGATTTAAGGATCCATATTTTTATGGAAGAGTTGTAAACAAACCCAAAGGGGGATATTGTTGGGAAAAAATACCTCAAGGTATCAATGATGCATTTTTTAGGTGATTATGTTTGATGAAAAAGTGGAAATCTGTGTTGTGGTTGTTGAGAAAATGCATATAAATATTGTACCACCCTTATTCATTTTTCAATGGAGTTCAACACTTCGAGAAATCAGAGCTCTCGTCATGCAGGTGTGGAATTTGTGCAAGTGGTGGTGTGTCGCGCAAGTGGGAATTGCGCGCCATATTTGAAGAAGGGCGGTTGTTGTTATTTTCCTTCCAATATTGGTTTGGGCGTAAAGAGAAGTGAGTCGTGCAATTTTGGAGTTACAGAAGATTGTATCGCACATGTGTCTAATGTAGACTTGTGCGCCAGTTACTTGGGAGCCGAAATAAAATTTTCACTCCATGTAAGGTTGTTTTTCTAGTAGTGTTTTCGGGCTTCGTGGAAGCTATAAGTTTTCCCGATTCCATCAGTGAAATGATAGATTCATCTATGGGTGAATATTGGACATTAGCAGAGCATCTACATACAAAATAAGATGCATTCATTCATGAAAATGAAGAGACCTATAGGTCTATAAACTATATGTGGATCCTTTCCAGATTAGTGTGAAAAGGAAGAGGAAGAAGGTGATCCTCTCCACCGGTAGTGAGCCAAAGAGAGAGAAACAGGGAGTGACCCATGGGAAAGTAGTGATCTGACCCTAAACCTTGTAAAGGTATTGAGCCTAGGACTGATTGACTGTGCCCGAAGCTTATAATACCCAGGTATTGTAGTTTAGTGGAATTTGGTACGACTGAAAAACTATCTGTGTATGCTCCTTGGATGTAGCCCTTAGCAGTGAACAAATTAAAAATTAACGTGTCATGTACTTTCATTACATTCTGTTTATATTGTGCAATAGGAATGTGAGAGAAGAATGTTTTTCTTAAGAGCGAAACAAGATCAGAATGATCTTTAATTCTAAATTTGTCATACCCTGATTCACCCCCCCTATCAGGGTATTCAGCCTTTGTGGACCTTACAGTTATTCTCGTTGTATTTTTTATTAGTGGAAATAAATTTTAGTTCATATCACCAATTGATGGGCATTATCCCACTTCTATTACAGTGTGTCAATGATTATTAGTGTGGAGATACTGACTATGATAATTTACAGAATCCTATATCCACTATACATGATCATGATGAATATTCTAATGGAGGGGATCACGTTATCCTTTTCATTGGATGGGAAATGCTACCATAGACATTGTGGTAAAATGGGATGTGGTAGTTTCATATCTAGCCTTTGATGGTACATCAAGGTTTGGTAAAGATGAATTGAGACATTATTTTTTTGTTTCAGTGAATAATCACAAAGTGGTTTATAGATGATATATTCTCTCAATACCACATATTTCATCTAATTATGTTTGATGAGTAGGTTCTAGTGGTTCTAGTTCAACACCATATGGTTCCGGTGTGGAAGTGGGATGGAATATCCCTCTAAATAATTATGGGGATACCATGTACATATTGATGAAATGATTACATATATGTTTTCAAAGTTGAACTCACAATGTCGACCCAATTCCAATCCATTCAATATAAAATTTCAAAAAATAGATTGGGAAAATTGTATGTACATGTGATTTTTTAGCTCCATGGAGTTCCCTTGATGATCATTTTAGACAATAAAACCTGATTAATTCATGATTAAACAGATGGTTATTGGAGGCCTTTGGTAATATTTTGTGTTTGTGAATAATGCTTCATCCTTATAATGATGGAAATACTAACAGGACAATTCATGTCTTTGAGGAATTGTTGCAGTCTTCCATGTGGGACATTGGATGTATATGGAAGGATCATCTACCATTATTGGGCTTTGAATGAAACGACAACAATTATTAATCCCTTAAAATGAAAACATTTGAGTCCTTGTATTTGTGATCCTATAGGTCACAACATTATTGGATAGATCCTGAGGTTTCTGTATTCATGCAATTAGAGTTGGTGTGAGATATTTTGTGAATGTTTATGTCATCTATGAGTGAATGTGGACTATAAAGAGCCGAATGAAGTCTTATGATGACAGATGAATGAAACATATAGAGTTCAATGAGGGAGACCATGTAATAATGAAGGCATCACCATAACAGGGATTTCTGAAATTTGGTCTCTATGGAATATCTCTTAATGATCCATTAGATATTTTATGATAGTTTTAATAGTTGTTCTGGAGTCATACCACTTATCTCTATCTCGAAAGATGGACTGGGTACACAACATCTTCCACATATCACAGTTGAGGAGGTACATAAATTGCATGTCGCATGATATCAATTGGGTTGGCTAGAATTTAGGATATAGTTTCCTTTTTTAGTACTTATTATTGATCCAAGATCAATATTATAAGAACCTTCAAGGGTTATTGATTCCCCTTGTTTGTTTTTGGATGATGCACATGAATCATTAGTAGAATACCTCGGAGTGGGAGCCCCACTTTCTATAATAGTACCCTAACTTTTTTAAGTAAATTTTTCTATTTTCCGGATTATAATACTTAATTTTGGGAGAATTTAATGACTCTTATATTAAATGTATTATTATTGGATATTAAATGGATTATTTTTGGATCCAGTTGCTATGACAATGTGAGATTTTCAGGCCAAGAGTTTTCAAAATTAATTTTACAAATATATTTATTATCATGAAAATTAAATTTTAATGATAATTTGGATTAAATATATAATAGGTTCTAAATTTAGAGATATGAGGACACTATTGATTTCAAAACTTGGGTTATACCCCTACTGCAACATAAAAATTATCAGTGTGTGGTGTTTGTGAAATGAAATTCACAGTCATGGTATTGATAAAATTATTATGTAAATTATTTTATATTATTATTTTGATGTAGAGGCTAAGATATTATATAAATATATGGCTCTGTAATTCTGTATGTGATGGATTCTAATACCAGGATACCTAGAGTAGTATTGGATACCATTCTAGGAAGAAAAAACAAAATCATAACAGGATCGAGGATCATTACACCATTAGCATCGTGGATCACACCAATGAAGGAAATACAAAATCGTTCTTCGTTAGTGATAAATCTAAACATTTGGTATAATGTTTTATTTTTTATTATACAAACCATTAGTTTATCCCAACTGAATAAAAATCATGTCCTTGAATAGAATTTATCCACACATCGGTGATATATTTAATTAATTGAGATTATTATTGTTTATTGTTAACATATACCTCATCATTCATCATTTCTATGATAGTGGAATGAGGATAAATGAACAAAGTCTTAGGTTCATTCCTCATATTTCATTTCTTATGTATTTAACACCGAATTCTTTGAACAATCATCATGGGAAATATATTACCCCATGGTTCTAAAAAACACAATATTCGATCAGTGTGTGATTGTTCATCGATGCAACAGATCGACACCACATGTGTGATATGTGATTGAGTTTATTTTTATGTAGATATGATGTTGGATGATTATTATAGGTGGATCATAGTCGATGTATAGTTCCTATTCATCATGGTTCCTTTGGTTCATCTATAGATGGAATGGGTGGGAATTTCCTAAGTGGATTAGAAGCCTAATGTTTCAATCACAGGATATGGGAAGGTCATCCATCCCTAGATCTCTATTTTCCTATGATATAAAAAGTGAAAAAGACATGGAATAATATATAGTGTTATAATCCCATGGATCTATAAAATCCTTGGGTATACATCGTGTAATCTGGATTAATATACAAGGTCTTATCATGAATCCACCCTCTAAAATCCCCTGGTTGTTTCATAAACATATGTAATCTAGAAAAATAATAATTATGGTTCTAAAGATGAAAATAGAATAACTAAAACATGAATCCCATATCAATAAACTGATTTTCAGTAATCCAAGAAAAAATGGTGACATGTAAAATCTAATAATAATAAAAATGCCGAAGAATCATGAAATGACTAATTTAGATTCCAACTATTTTCTTCTATAATTAATATAGATCTAATATAATTCTCATTATATCCTGACATAACCTAGATATCCATTTATAAAATCCCCAATATATGGTTCCGTTTAAGAAATAGTATAGATATTGAGAATATTTTCTATAAGTAAAATAAAAGGGTTTATTAAATTTATTTTCACTGATCTGAAACCACATGATCCATATGACTTCCTAGCTAGAAGAGTTGGTATTTTAAAAATATCTAAATAGAAACCCTAGAGTTATTATCTGAGGAGATGTAGTAATAGAGAAACCTACGAGGTGGTTTTCATATTCAAAATGAAATTTTTGGATTAAAAAATTCATGTTTCAAGGCTTTTCCAAACTGATTAACAAGCTATTTGAACATTAAATGTCCATTAGAGATTATCTCAATGATTTTGTAAATATTCACCACTAATAAAAAACACCAGTTTCTAAAACAACATCAGGTCATATGTATTCCTATAAATGTCACGTGGTTTTTCCAAAAAATATTTCCAACCATTTACATTCATTTAAATCTCAAAGAAAACCCAAAAAACATCCAAAACAACACAAATATTGTTTATGAAAAAATATATGAAAAACTAAATAAAATAACCAAAAACTGATATCATGATGTGACAATTCAACCCACCATATCAATTTCTATCACAAAAAAATTAGGATATATATGAATAATGAATTAAAATATTAGGTTATTGATCCCTCAATAATTTGTTCACATTTTTGCATCTTGCGAGAATCAATTCAGTGAGAAAATAATACTAATATAAATTGAATAAAATTAATTTGATGAATATTTTCATGTGATTCAATAATATATAACAATAATTTGACCACTAAAATATATGTTACCAATTTTTTCTCTTCCAGGTTTTTAATTTGGAAGATATTAGGATTACACTTCTAAAGATGAGACACTTGGAAAAAATAATGGATAGAAGTCATCTAAGATGGAAAATATAACTAATAAGACACATTTATTATCTATTCAGCAATCTCAAAAGTTCCCACATATAATGATTCTATTTTATGTAATATAACAAGTTGGAATATGGCTAACTAAGATCAAACATTCAATACCACCTAATAACCTACCAAAACACCACTAAGACAATGTAGATGATCCAAATAAAAAATAAACTTACATTTAGTTGTAAACAATCATTAATGAATATTTTATTTTTTCACTGACCTTTGATGAACAATGTCTGGTCAAACAAGAGAAACCTCACCCACATATGCGTAATAATATGTGACTTGTATGGCCAACCCATAAAAATCCTCAAAGGTATACATTAATATGGATGGCTAGTAAATATATTTTGTCATATACTGATGTAGTCTGAAATATCCATCCTAAGAGCCTCAATAGTCCATGTTATATGGATAAAGCATATTCTCCAAAATATGAGTTTCTCACTCTATTTGTCTTTCTATATGAGGGTAGAATGTTTTCCTAAAATTTAATTATGAACATATCACCTCATAGAGTGCATTAAAAATACAAATTTAAACATGGGGTACGTCTCTATAATCATATATGATGAATCCCCTTGAAGCCTCATGATCTTATGAAAATACAAGTCTCAAAATTCATCAAAATTAGAGGTATTTTAAATTATTGAAAAAATAGATGACATTTTTATTCAATGAATAACCACCCAAATTTAGTTATTCCTTTGGGTAGGAAATGGTAACTCAACTAAAATATCCATTGATATATGATCTTATCTCTAATGATATATTGAGGGAGATTGATGATGGTTATTTGGATTCTGGCATTCGACATTGATCTGTAAACATGTATTAAATTGAGTCAGAAAAGAATATATATTATTTTTCAAACCAAGACACCAAAACATACACTACATATAATAGTTCATATTCATTAAAATGTTTTTAATAAAATATAGAAAATAATATAAACATTTACTCAATTATTTTCTCCATATGAGGAAAGGAAAAACATTCTTCGAAAACAACGAACACCATCATGGAAGAAACATCAATAAATAATGGTAGATCTACCATATAAAGAGTTCATAATACTCATGAACTCTTCGAACAACTTTTACAAATCAATAATCATCTTTATATTGTAAAATTTAGATTAAGAACTTGGAAGAATGATATAGGTCTTTTCATTTTTCACTTGAAGATGAGTCCAATCAATGAATCCCATCATCATCCATTCATATATTGATTCTATTAATGATGAAAATATAATATTTATACACAATGAATTTAAAAAATAAATCTATTTTTCTAGTTTAAAGGAAATTTCTATGTTGATAGTGTGAAGATATATTTCCAATCAAATTTTACTGGTGTTCGGGTCTTTCTATATAAATTTTTTACTTAAACTCATATGGTCTGAATAGACAGTGAACCTTTCGCTGAAATGGTAATGTCACAAACTCTTGAGAGAATACATAATTGTTACATGGTCTAAATAATGTGTTGGAAAATGATTCTCTTGTCGAATACTCTAATAAGTGTCTCATACCACTATTTAATCATATTATATAAGGACACAAAACAAATGTCCACTTAATGAATAAAAAAACACCATACAACCCTTTTCTAATTATTGTAAATTCAATATTTTTGATGAGGTAAAACATAGCTTCAATTCCTCAAAGGATTTCTTATATTTATAATCTCATATGATTTAAACCCTTTTACATAAAACAGAGGTCCATGAAGAATCAATGTTTGATATGTCCTTCACAAACATCCTATAATATCATTAAAAATACAATAACATTCAAATCTAGAAGATATTTCTTGGTTCCTACCATGATATGAAAAATGTTACCAGATCATGATCAAAATGGGTTTTATGTCACGACGCCCTTCCATCAAAGATGCCCCTCCTGAGCTGGAAATGGTGAAAAAGAGACAATGACCCCCGAGTCCCACCTCTAGTAGGCCCCGGGGTGGTGACTAGCACCAAGGGTATGAGTTTTTACAAATATGGGAGGCAATACCTTTTTTATTATTTAAGATCAGAAAATAGGACAAGTCAACCACCAAAAAGGAAGTGAAAGAGAGTATAGAAATAAACCCTAAACAATCCAACATGCATGTTTATACATTTATGAAACAAAGTACAATTACATGAAAGCTCAAAAGTACAATACCAAAAGAAAAAAGAGTATAACAAACTACAACAACTCCAACTGTCCCGACTAGTAGGGTCCCGCACGGCCCTGGTGGTCAACCTGGAAACCTGAAAGAAAATGTAGGTCGAGCCTACAAGTATACTCTGTAGGGAAACCTAAAGCTCTCGTGCACAAGTGGGGAGACATCCTAATGCCCTGTGAGAAAACAGAAGAACCAAAACCTATCAAGGAATCTATCCACCCAACCTCACCAGTCACACTCACCATGTAACACAAGTCATAGAGTATAATAGTAATATTATCAATGTATGGGTACCCCACACCACCTTCCCACTAGATACTGCTCAATCCCTCACGCCTAACGCACTGATTCTTCCCCCTCTTCCTGAGATACTGCTGCAACATGGCCATACGAAGCTTGAGAAAGTGCCACAACCTGGCCATTCTAAGCTTATAGTAACCCACCGGCACACAATCCCCAGCCATCACCACATCTCATCCTGAAAACACCTAGGAACCACATCACATCTCATCCCGATGATTCTTGGGAAACATCTGTCATAACCTGCCCATAATGTCTTGGGCTATAGAACCTGGAAGAGGGAGAATATGGAAGAAAAATAACCAGCCATCCACAATGTTCTTTGGATGTTGGGAATAACGCCCCCCGTCCCAAGGTGGTTCGGAACATTGGGCTCAATGCGGGTGGGGTGCATAAAGAAACATAAAAAGATACAGATTTATATAATTATATCAACCACTAATCCCATCCTAAGGTCTCTACACAAAATATCTGAGAATATGCCTTAGCACTGCTACGTCGAGAGTATGCACAAAACAAAAAATCCCCAATCCACATTTATGTTTTCATGTTAAACAGCTTTAGTTGTCAATTCTTTTAACTATTGGGAAACTATCAATAACCAAACCAAATCGACTGTTCATAAAACATATCCCTTCCAACCACAACAAAAGTTAGGGAAAACAAAAGCAGTCACATACAAACTCCTTGAAAATTTGATTAATATATCCATCTTTAATTATCTTCCATCACAAAACACCACCGTTCATTTATTCCCAAGTTCGACATATAAATTAATTTTCAACATTCCACATTTCCATTACTTTTCCCCCATATATAGTCCTCTACTAACAACTTTAATAATATTCACCACCTATCATTGCATCCCCTCTGCTAAACATCATATCACACAACAACCTAGAAATTACCACTTCACACATCCCATAACAAATCCAACCCAACACCAACATGAAAATTATATCATTTTGTTGAACCAGGGTGATCACACAAGGGTTAAGAGTTTTCATTTAATCAACCAGCTTTACATGTCTAACCTATTCCATTTTATGGAGACAATTCCACCCACAAAAGAAATACTGAAATAGAGGGAAACGTTTAATTGCACAAGCAAAGGTCCCCAACGACTGTGATTTTTAGTGGATAGAAGCCTATTTAATTTACAACATAATCACATAAAAAAAAGATAGAATAAAAACACACACAAACATCCCCATCCCAGTTCTTTAACCAATTATTATCATTATTTACTAGTTCAACTATATCCCTTGTAAACAAGAGGACACCCACCCCACAAGATGCACAATTTAGAGAGACGAAGGTGATATCCTTACCTCAACAGGTTCCGATGTCCTTCTACAAACACGACCACCATGATCAAAAGGCTTCTCCCAGAACGATTTCACCCACCAAGGACGTCGTGGAACCACCAAATCAACAAAACAAGAAACTCCCTCAACATGGAGATCCCACTCCGTAGCATGGAAGGAAAACGGGAGAAGTATGATCGGAAAGTGAATTCAAGAACAGAGGATTAACATAAATCTTTAGAGTCGTTCGTCAAAGACCGTTGTTCCCGTAAATTATCAGTAGTCTCCTCGGTTGGAAACCGTGGAGGGGATGTTGAAGAAGAGGGAATGGTATAGGGTGTACGATGTTCTCCTCGTTGACACGATCCCACAGCCACTGATGGATCGACGATCAGAGTCCGAATGAAGAAGTTAGAGGAGGAAGATTTTTCTATCATCCAAGAGCGTCGTCATATGAAGACGAAGCGAACAGTCTAGAAATAATCCGTGACCCTTTCATATATAGGCAACGAATAGGTAAAACGGTATGCATCGTGTATTAATTAATACACGGTGTGACCGTACACCTGTTAGGCGTTTTGACTGGTCAACACAAGACATGTCACGTGGTTTCCACGCATTTTAATAATAATGATAATTATATTAATGTTTGGTGTTTCATTGAGCCAAGTCATGAGTCTTGAAAAGGTATTCCTAATTGGTCATAAAATGACCGTCTTAATTTCAGGATTACACTACCGCTGACGGTTCGTCATTCTGACACCATATGAAAAAGTTACCGTCGAATTAATATTATATAACCCAAAATAATAATATAATTTTATATTATTATTATTTATTTTTTTCCCTTGAAGCTTTATACGCTCAAAAGTTGCCTACCGCTTGCTTTCATGCCCAAATCTCACCACCACCCATCAATCACCCTTATTTTCATTCTATTACGATAATAATATTATTATATGACTATTATTCATTAAAGGGAAGAAAAGAGCCCCCCATATGCCTCCTTTACACACACATCATGCCCCCCTTAATTTTTTTCAGTTTATTTATTTTCATTTATTATCTCATTTAATCTTATTTATCCTCTTCTTTTTTTTCTTTCTCCCTCCAATCTCCTTTCTTCTCAAAATTTCATCACACACCAAATAAAGGTGGTGCCTCCTTATTATTTTTCATTTATTATTATTTATTAAACTATTAAAAGAATAATATATAAAATTAATAATTATAAAAAGGGAAAGGGGACTTAATGCCTCCCATCTCCATGCATTTCATTCGTATACATTTTATTTCTTTTCATTTATTATTATTATAATATATTAATTATTATATAAATTATGTAAAGACACATGGGGCCATGCGCCTCATCCTTATGCGCATAACATATCATTTATTATAGAAATTTTATTAAACAATATAAAACACATATAATTAATATCACCACAATATAGGGGTGGAAGGAGATTTTTATGGTAACGCAATCACGCTGCATGATTTGTGTGCCTGCATTTAATTCCATTTAATTTAAAAACAGTTTCCTTTATTATATTAAAAGCATTTAATTTAATTATCCCGATATATATAAATATATATATATATACATATTTACATCATTTTTATTATTGTTATCTTACATAATAATAACTCACATTTAATATTATTAATGCAGCACCTCGGTTTCTCTACGCATCTTCATTTATTTGTTTTCAGTAAATACCATGACTCATTTCATTAATTTCTCATTATTATTAATATTGTGAATAATATTAATAACTAAACACCAATTTGTATTATTAAAATTTAATTTCAACAATTACTCAATTAATAATAAACCGCATGTTTCATTTATCAATGTCTAATGGGCCACACACCTTCCCACTTCACATCATTAATAATAATAAAATCCATTAAATAATTTTATCATGATTAATCTCTTCTTAGTTTAATTAATCACACAATTTATGTCATCATCATTATTATTTAACATATTTTTAAGGTTTCACCAGAATTGAAAATTATCATTATAACACATTTCATGTTGAACACATCGATTTCAACAAAGGAATGGACCACAGGGGTCCGAGCCCTTACATTTCATGATTAGATAAATAATTTAATAATGAAATAACATCTCAAATCCAAATATGTCATTTCAAAAAATTACAATAAAGTTTGATACACCAATATATTTATAGAAATTATTTCAGGAGAATCCCTTGATCTTATTAAATATTTCAGTTAACCAAAATGTAACCCATGAATACCATGAAAGGAAATGATAGGATAGTTGAAAACTCTATTTCATCCGTTCCATTGATAAATTTTTTGTAAAAAAATTCATTGATATGGGGTGAAATCATTATTCATTATCATCATTATATTTATCTTCTAATAATATAGACATTTATAGAGGCTCTCTTACGCATTTTTTGAAGAGAAAAATATGGATTTATATAGGTAAGACACTACAAGTAATGGATCGTTTAGCATTCAAATCATCTAACTGAAGTTAAAATTCTCTTAATTCCTCTATATCCATATGTTATAATGGAATAGTTAATAGTTGAGTTCTCTACACCCAATTTATCCAAATCATTACATTTGTCTCTAAAGGATGACCGGATAAATAAATGGGAAACACATAAAGAAATTAAATAATCACATAAGGGATATAATATCAAAAATCACTATCCCAAATCTTGGATATAAAATGGGTAACCAATTTTCTATGTTCTGGTAATTGTGTTTTCATTAAATAATATCTCAGATTAAATTCATTTTCTAACATCAAAGAGTTCCCATGAATGTCTATAATGAATTCAAATAAATGAGGGAAAAAAATCTCACCATTGTGGGAAACAACTAGTTTTATATCAAGGATAACATGAATTGGATCCATGTTACAAATAAGAATATCCCAAACATGATCATCTTTTAATATTAAAGTTGACCATGAGGGACATAAAAATCCCTACTCATTATTCTACCCATGAGGCACCAGCAACAATATTACAATCCACACGAGTTCTTAATGATTTTTTAAAATATTACATCGTAGATTTTTATAACGAAATTATAGGTATTTACATCAAAACAATATGTCCCCAAAAATTAATGAATACTTATAGTAACTCTAAAAATTAAAGGGGTACATAATCCTAAATTTGAGGGTCTTTTATTACATGAAACTACGTAACCTCAGAAGCCTCTGTCTAAGACATTATATCAATTAAAATATCTCACTTCACAACAATCCTTGTAGATATAGAAGATACTATATCAAAGAATGGATAAGCAAAATCATTATAGAACTTCTATAATTGACAACTTTATCCACATGAGTTATAGATTTTTGGATTCTTGAGGAAATTGAGTATTTTATTCCCTATAAATTAATCAATGTAGAAATTCAGAGGTTTACCTTCAAAATCCCCCAATGATGTTGTATATTTAATCTCATGGAAGCCACTACCACCACAATTATGTGACTAATTCCACATATGCTTATTTATAGAGGATATTTTCAAATTTCCACTAGGTGGATGAGGAATCCAACTATACCAAACTTCTCTAAGATTATATATTGAGTCAGATGGCCATATGAAACCTCAAGCCCATAAAATTATCACTCTATATAATCATGATATAGAAATGAACCATCTTGGGGAAGTGGTCGGTATACATTATTTTAGTATGATCGAATTTTTGAATGGGGAGGAAAACCATGGATTTATCCATCATTAATGATTTTGGAAATAAATTCAAAAATAAATCTGTATTGATGTCTTTACACTCCAAACCATCTTTTTTTTCATGAACCATTATTCCCCACCTTCTCTTTCATATCCAATTTATACTATAAGTGGTACACCTTAAATTTATACAATAATTTATTTATATGATGTACAAAATCTTCTTTATCTTCTCCAACAAGTCCAATTCAAACTAAGGATCATTAATTCCTTGTATGGACGGTGGTTTCTAGTGATTGAACGCTTTGGAACAATATTTATCACCTCTAGTTTCTAGTTTCAATTCATTGTCATTTATTATGGTTGGTAAATTTTATTGGTATGTAGCATAGATATCTTTCATAGAGACCTCAAAATGATTCTCATATGATATAGGGTTTTCTCAAGTAACATCATCTAAAAAGCACTGTAGAGAAAATTTTGGAAGACATATAGGGGAAAATAATTCATTGAATAATGAATATATAACACTAGATAAATTAGAAATCATAGTTCCATAAATCAGGACATATAAAAATCAGTAGGATTAAATAAAAAATCTATATAAGAGTTTTACTTCTTAATATCAAATTGTAACATAAGGCTTGTTATGTTGTTAGATGGCCATAAACGTTCTCATTACCTAATATTTATGTCCTGACAATCCATTCTCATATAAATGCAAGCATCTTAAGACATGAAGACTGTGAGAATGGAATCATTCCACTTGGGACCAAATATTCACAATCCAACCCCAATAACCAATAAAATAGACAAGTAATCCATCTTGTGGAAGGGATCAAATAGAATTTTGTATCACCATGCGTGGGTGATCAGGAACCTAGGACTCAAGAACCACTATTTCGAAAAGATTTATCATTAAAAAATTAAATTTTATAATGGATGAAATATATAACAGAAAGAAAACATGAAAATTCAAAGCTAGAGAAGGGATGTTAATGAATATATAGAAAATACTAGTTCTAATAAATGTAAAATGAACAAAATTAAACATTATAAAATATATTTCATCTATAAATTACATGTGGGTCATAATCCCACTATGTCAAAAGAAAACTAAAATCCTCTCTAACATACTTACCAAGTTCCACCATGTAGCGCCTTGGATTTAAATGCATCAGGATAACCATAATCTACTTAAACCAAATTGTATGTATGGGGTGAAAAATGAAATATCCCAGTATGATACTGATGTGTTATAGATGTATCATTTATAAAACAAAGATGTTATTTTAGTTTAAATAAAAAATCCATGAATTGTTTTTGTTCGTAGTTTAAAGAAAATCATTGAAATCCAAATTGTTTATTATAGTTTACATTGAATGCATAAACACACTCACCAAATAATTTCTAATTAATCCATTACATAAATCATTTATGAATATTAAATTTAGATGTAAGGAATTTGTATAATATTCCTAAGGTAGGATAGTTCAATGTTATCTAGAATCCTCAAAATAAATGATTAATGGAATATGTGTCTGCATATCTTATGACCACATTTCTATGGATGAGAGAACACCTAGATAAGTGAAAAAACTATTGAATCAATGTTTAGTTACAATCATTCTAAAAGTCATTTGTATGCTCCTACTAATAGTACAATTATGATTATCCCAATCCATCACACATATATGTAACCCAAGATCCCATTTCCCAATTCACACACATATTGGAATTCAATTTCACAAAGAAACAAAACATTGAGGATTCCATTTGCATAGTTAAAACTAATCAAGGTGAATTTCAAAGATAAGTTATCAAATGAAACATATAAAACATCAAAACATGCATTCATATTTATTATCATTTTCAATAGAAAAGGTGAAACCCATTTTATAAAATAATTCCAAATATTACCCGTTCATGAATAACATATCAAGATATAAATCAATTTGGAAACCAAATTTGGAATGAGAAAGATATCATAAATTAATATACACATTAATTTAATAAATCCACCAAGATTAAACATTTTTTATTTCAATGGAGAAAACAAATCCACCCTTAGAGGATCAATGTACAATAGGAAGAAAATGAAATCCCTAAACAATGAAACACATATCACGAAACATGTATTAAAATTTTAAATTAACTATGAGTATAATGAAATCCATATAACAATACAATTCCTCTAGATGAACATAAAATCTAATGTTGGTCCAACATATTGCTTCATACCATGAAATATATCTAGTATAATTATCACTATATTATGAATAAACCCATACATTAGGCCATATCATCCTTAATCTATTGTTCACTCTATGAAATAGGTCGGATATTAAGAGTGGTGATGATTAATAAATGATGACCTCATACAGTGAATTTCATAGATTTAACATCAAATGATCCATGAATTTCTCACCACAAGAATTGAGAACTCTATAATATTCAAGTTGAACCCCAAGAGTCCAGATGATAGGATATGTGTTGAAAAATGAATATTATTGGATATGATTTATGTTTAAATATTAATATCTCAATTAATTAATTCACATGGTTTATTTTCACAGTTTAAAACACTGTGCACTATGTGTTCCCTAATTTTTGTACATAAGAGTGAGTTTCATGGTATGGTCTCATTTTTCCCAAACTAGACAACATACATGAATGACACCACTACAAAAAAACATAATAAGTCACAAATTACCTTGGTAATATTGTGTGGTCCTTCCAAACCATGCACCAATAGTTCACATTCCCATAAAAATCCAAAACTAACCAAAATCTCCCAAAACAACCAATGAATGTATCTACAAAACATTTTAACGAAAAAACGAAATAATATACATAAAAGTGACTTTTTGGATATAAAATAACTAGTTTCTTCATTATATAATGTTGTTTTATCTTAACATAAATGGATTTAGTTATTTCTTCATTAAAATCATTGAAAAAAACATTGCATGTTAGTATTAAAAGAAATATTCAACGGGTTTAATAATGAACCCCAGGGTTCACATTAACATATATAGAATACAATAGTCAATTTGGTGTGATACTACAAAAATGTCTCTGTGGACCATGTTAATAATCTTAATATATATTGTGGACGTGTATAATTCATAAATTAGCTTTCCACATACTAATGTCTCTCTCACAATCTAAGATACCAACTTCAAAAGTCACTAATGATGTTTCTATGTATTATTAACGGCTCTAATACCAACTTTTTGAGATTTAGTTTTTATTAATGTCTTCAATTATAAAAAAAGTGCAATGGTATCAGACGTAGTGATGTACATACACTAAAAAAATGAATCGAAAAACTGAAATGGATCAAAGAATGATTTAATGAATTTGCTATAGAATATCTCGAGAATGTAAATAATTGAAGATTTACATAATTTAGAAAACGTTTGTCAAATATACCTGACAAAAAAACCACCTCTATGATTTAATAATATGTACATAATAAAATATAGCATGAAAATAATAAATTAGATGTAGAAAAATAAACACACACTAATAACATATGTTATTTGAGCATAGGTACCTTTTTAATCCATGAGTCATAGGTAAACCCATGCATGAATATTGTCTTTTCATCCCTCTAAATGGATGTATTAAGAAACAAAACCACACATATAATGAAAAATAGAGAAGAATATCAAGGATATAGAAATTAAAAAATGAATTTAAATTATCTTTTAGGTTTGGTCCTACTGTGATAACCTAATAGGTAACTTATTGGAAGGGATGCATAGGATTACCATTGATGATCATATTAAAAAACACATTGACCCACAAGTATTATGCATGATGAAAACACTCCACTAATAAATATTACAGAACCTTGGCCTATAAATATATTTATGAAATCCCTCATTTTTCTAACAGGTTCTCTCTTAGTTCTATGGAATCGTAGATAACCTTGATATTGAAAAAAATATCTTCAATAATAAAATCAATTGTTTGGAAGATTAAGTGACTAGAAAATAAAGGTGTATAAAGGAATAATGATTTATTTTATTGGTGGTATTAAAGAGGACCCATGTTTGGTCCATTTTTTTCATTAATATTGAAGAACCCTAACTGGAAAAACAAACTACAGAATAATAAGAACATAAGGTTTAGGATTATTGGAGAAAAGGATAGGGTGAGTATAACTGAAATCATATTACATCAAAGAATAAAAACTATAAAAAACATATAAAAAATATCGATAAGAAATCCATTAATCAATATCTTGTAGAAAAATAAATAGAAATAAATGGGATCATACTATAGAAATAATCCCAATAAAACAGCCCCCTTCCAATTATAAAGAACCAAAAATACAATGATAAAGAAACAAATATACCCACAAGAAGGCCTATGGTGAATAAAATAGAATAATGAAGAGTTATTTTCTTAATAAAAAATAAAACATATTTTATATGGAAGTGAATAAAAAATAACCTATGAAGTGTTTTTATTTTAAAAAAAACACCCAATTTCCAAACGCAACCCTTATAAAACGTATTTTAGGCAATTAGAGTCACAACCCAAATAATAATTAATTTATAATAAATGAATTAAAACCAAATTATTGTGTATTTACAATATAAGATTCACATACAGAATGGTTCTGAATTTATAATTTTGGAGTAGGAAACTAAGATATAAAATGATATTGGTATAGAAAAACATAAACCAAAATTATCGAAAAATATTTAGAAATGGGACAAATTATAGTAGACTCAAACTGAAACTGAAAAATGAAATATTTAATGGATGATAAAGAAATGGACTAGTCTTTGGAAAGTGGATAAAAACATCTCACAATGGAAGTATATATTGACTTAATTTTGTTTCCCCTTAAGAGATATTCTAGAAGCTAAATCAATAAACCTATATGTATTCATAGATTTACATAACACATGAAAATAAGTTAGTTGAGTGTTCATGTAAAAGGATATGGATAAAAAATTTCATATTTGTGTATAATGACCATTTTTTATATAATCATCGAATGAGTCGTTATTTTTTATAAACAAGACCTATTAAACTAACATGTTAATCTCTAATCAGGTATAATAAATCTAATTAAAATGCTATAATTATCAATGAGTGAGGAAATAATCATTTAAATATTATATTTGTAAAAATAATTTGATAAATAAATCCTCACAATGATCTTTTACAAATAGTATTAACTTGTGTTAAATAACAAAATCATTTTACATAATCTCACCAATAGATCCTCCATTGATCTTTGAAACTGCCAACATTATTGAATGTTTCATGATTGTTGATATTATTTAGGGATTTAATATTCTTTTATGTCTTCGAAAAACCCATCCAAATAATCCTAATAATTTATCTGAGACATTTCAAAAAAACTAGATTTCCAATTATCATCCCAAAATATTTATCACACTAATTCATTTTCCAAATATTATATTGTCTAATAAAAGTACAAAAATTCATTCTAGTACACAAATAATGGTCTCCATCCTTTTTTAAAAATTATCTCTACTTATTATATATATATTTTAAACTTCTCAAGACTATTAGAAACACAAGGATTCAAATATTTATAGAGATAAAATATTTTTCAATGACTACTCTTCTAAGAACAATAGCTATTATGAAAACCCATTTTCAATCATCCAATTCAATAAAACTATTTTCATTGTATATTGAATCATATTTGTACTTCTATAACCTAAAATATATTATACAACGATAAAATTAATCTTTAATGATTTTTTTGAAATTAGAACTCAAAATAACATCCCTGATGTGTCACTATTACATCACCAATTATTTCATTGTGCCACCTTTATAGGTAAAACTCTAATACATATTCACATAATATAATGTGAATTCTTTATTAATTCCACTTTCTCCATAAATAATCATGGGATCCTATTTTTATTTAAAATTTACATCTTCATACCATATAAACATCATGATATTTTAAAAAAAGTACAATTAAAAAACATAGTTGGATCAACATATCATTGTGTAGGAAATGGTGAAACACATACAACATTACTAGTCTAATAATGACTAATGGTTTTGTGATATTAAATAATTTTTATTATGTACCATTTATTACCAATAACATTATCACAATGTGGAGTCGAGTAACTATTATATTTTATATCAAATTCTAAAATAAATTTCCATTATTTTAAAAGGAAGATTTATTTTGTGGTATGTCACATCATATAAATGGATTAGATATAATTAATATTGATGAAATGAGATTTTATGTCATTGATTATTAAAGTGAAATATAATAATATCATACTCATATAAGGTACTTTATTATTCATTATTAATATGAAACTCATTTTACAAAAAACATCAAATTTGGCATTTAGTCACTATCTGGTTAAAAAATTAGATGTATTTCATACTTGATTGCATGGAAAAATGACCAAATAACATTTAAATGAGAAAGGATATAGAGAAATATATAAAAAATCAATTATGAATAATGATGTAAATGTTTCATATATAGTAGATTAAAGGGGTGTGGTTTATTACATCATTACTTTTAATGATATGTTTAGTATATTTGTATACATTTTATAACAAGGTATAACATAGATTAATATGACATATTTGTTGAATATTTAAATATAGTAGTGAATATTATTAGTTTTAATATTATGAAGCACCCCTTAAAACATGATGGATACTGTTTTGAACATGCATTAATGATAACATTGTAGAATTTGTGATAATTCCAAAAATCACTCCCCAATGTATACCTAAATGGAATGGTATATGAGAAATATGAAAGTTAATGTTTTTGAGGATGTTTAGATTGATTATGATTCATGTAACTAATAATTTATCATTTTTTGGATATCCATTACCAATAGTGGAATGTATGTAACACCAAGTACCAACTAAATCATGAGATGAGATTCTATATGTATTATTTTATGGGTGGAAACATGGTCTATCACACATATCTCTGTGGGGATTCCAAGAATTTTTAATGAAAATAAATAATGGAAAACCAACATATAAATTCCAAAAGTGTTCGATTCTATGTTATTTTATTGATAATAATTGGTATTTCAAAAATAAACATTCAGATTGAAAATTAATTTTGAAAATATATGAAATATTTCTTTAAAGGGAACACATTTCCATTTAAAATAGTAGGATCAAGAAATTTTTCATTGAAGTTGGATCATTATATGAAAAATTTATTTTATGAGAATAAATTTAAGAATATATAGTAGAATATGTTATCAGGGAAAAAAAATATTGGTCTATAAGTGAGGTTAGAGAATACGAGATATAAAATTTAATTATCATTGATTTAGGTTATACTTTATTCATTGAGGATAATTAAATTCAAACCTAGAATACAGAAGTATAAAAAATTACAATAATAAAAGTTATTAATTCATTAATTCTAAACTAGAGTCCTTGAACCATTATAGTTTTTTTATTTTTATAGATACACTGGCTAACACAAGACTTATTTGGTGAATATAAATACTAACTAATTATGGATATAAAAATTTTTATGATATAATGGAATTATAAATGATAGTGTAGACACAGTGAAATTATACTAATATAATATTGTAGTATTAGTTGTATCCATTAATCCTAGGTCACACAAGATCATAAACAATATACATCACAATATTCCCCTCTTGAGGGGTTTTACTCAATTAATTGACATAATTATTGATAGAGTATCTATATAGGATAGCATCATAGATTCCATGAATAATGTCAGATAGAAAATGAAATGTGATTCTCATGAGGAAGATAACATATTGAGATATTTTTGTAGGTATATCTAGTGCATGTGGTAGTATTATAAGGGTATATTCCCAAGTCGTAACTTCTATATGTACATTCAGTACCATTAAATGTATAGAACATGACATATCATTTTTTTATAATATACCTTCATAGTAATATTAATTATGAATTTATTATGTATGATAATGTATATATATTATATATCATATAAAATGATAAAAATAATTCCAATAAATAATGAGAACCTATAGATACTATTAAAGTAATCTTAACAATATGGCATATCCTCCAGAAACATAATTCTTTTAAAGTCACATACGATGTTTGAGTATTTGTTTTTGGGAGATCATATCCATTGAGAATAGTTATTAGGAAGTTTCACTTAGTAATATTTAGTACATGAGATCATGGTGTCTAACACATTAATTTCAACACAACATATATTTATTTTCATTGGTCACTCATATCTGAATACATGTGTATTGGTATCATAAAAATATATTCTAATTAACGAATATAATTGTTCACATTTGTTGATTTAAATTAATCACTATGAGTATTTATTTACTAGAAAGGTATCTTACATCATGTTCACTATTAATGATATGACATTTATTTAATAATCTGGATAGGATTTTTTTTTGAAAAGATTTACGAAGCACAATTGATCATGAAAGAGCTACCTTCATAAAATTAATGACTATATTAAAAGAAGATAAATCTATTTTTTATGGTCGAAGAAATAATATATAGTGAATATATGGACGGGGAAATATAATAAGTCTATATATTCAAAAGATATCATGGGACAAAATTATTATATTATGTATTATATGTTTATAGGATAGCTTTTCATTTTGATGTACTTAACTCATCTATTTGGGGGCCTTGATGTGTTCCTATAAATTCTACCGGATATATTTGTGTCACTCAGTGATATTGAGTTAAGGTCCTAATGAGTGACATGAAAAGTTTAATAATTGTTTTCCAAATTCTAGATCATTTGGGTTTAGGACATAGTGGGCCTCATGATTGGGGTCGGGTACTATCCATATTTGAATCGTCAAAACAAAATAAATAAATTAAATATTATTTTAGTTTATAATAATATGTATGAATTTATCAACTAATATTATTCATAAGTTACTATGTGTACTTAGGAAAGATATATTACTTTAGTGTGGTTATAGTTGCTGTGGTAATATTCTATAAAATAGATATTTTGGGCCACAAAATTGGGATTTCATGGCATTGTTATTTTAGGAAAATAGCTCTTATGGACACTAAAATAAGGTATTAAATAGGTATAATTAGATATGGGAAATTATGTGGTTCTATTATACTATAAACACGACTGGAAGACATTCCTACATCATATGTTGGGTATCACGAATGACAGATGTGTGCTATGGATCTTTTAATTTATCCTTCAACCCATTTGAATTTATTATTTGGTATGGTGGGGTACCATTCTAGAGCATTCTAGATGGATTCATTATGATGTGGTTGCAATAAGGGGGTGATAAAACATATTGGCTTGTGAAACTATTGCATGTGTGGCAAGGAAAAAGATGATTATTTGAGTAGAAGGAGTCCCAATATGTAGAAATGAAAATATCACTAGGTTTGAGACTTGAATGGATTATAGGTTTGATAGAAAATGACATGTGTCCTTCTACCCACAATGATTTTTCATGTAGATGTATGTGTGAATGAAAATTATGTGACAAAGTAGCCCATCATGATGGCTAGATAGGAGGTGTGTTGTTTTGTAAAGACTAAGTGCTAACCATTTTCTATTTTCAACGAAATATTGATAAATGGGATAAATTTATCTATATTAATAATATTCATTGATAAATGGAACCATTATCTGCACTAAAAAATAAATGATTAAAGGATACACATTATTATCACATTTTGGCTATAATAAAGATACCTTTTATCAATTTTTTTCATAGAGATCATAAATGATGTGATTTTATCAGCACTAATTTTATTATTTTTAGCACCGATATAATTATCATTTCATAAAAAAATTACATTCATCTAAATATAATATTATATGGAAATAGTATATTTATATTTATGGAGTCAAAATATATATGATTAATTTTTTTAAAAACTAAATATTTATATTCACAAAATATATAACATGTTTATAAATACATATTTATAAAATAATTAATTATAAAAACATTTGAACTTTTTTTATTTAATAACAAAAAGTAGGTTTTTAATGAATATTTAAGGATATTATGAATTAATAAATACATTAATATCTTACGATTGGTTCAAAAAAATACATGGACATAAAACACCCTTAAAATTTGATCTGATTGTCTATTTGGACTCCATGAGATATCTAATCAAATATTGTTAGTAGACTCAGTAATTTATTAGTAGGATTACAAAAAACTCGTTTTTAAGTAATAAATGGCACAAAATGCCCCTCAAATTTATTTCTTTTTTTCCAAAATCCTTATTTTAATACATTCAACGTAATGTCGTATTAGAATAATTGGGTTATCTAGTATTTTTTGTGGAGACTAAATTTATTATTTGAGTAAATTCATATGTGTATCATGGTGTTATAATATTTTTTTTTCATATTATAATTGTATTTTAAAAATAATATATATATATATATTAATATTATAATTTTTTTATATTAATAAACACTTAAATATGTTAATATGTATAATATATTTTTAAATATATAAACTAAATATAAATAAACAATTATTATATATTTTATTAAAAAAACTCATTTATTTTATTTTACTAATTAAAACGACTGAATATGTATAGATATATTAAAATGTGTATATAATTATTATATGTAAATATATGTTTGGTATTGTGCACATGAATTTATTAATAAAAAATTTCTTTCGTATGTATTCTATGACTTCTAACATAATATTTTATGTTTTTATGTTAGTGTAAATCATATTTTTTCCCCCATCACATTGTAAATTATTGCATCTATCATTTCACAAATTCTTTTCTCAATATTAATTATATCTAAATAAGGATGAAATAATTTTATTATTGATATGTTAATTAAAATACAATAATTTACATCTTCCAACTATAATAATTAATTGAAGGATAAAGCCCTTACAATTTGGATTTCTATTAACCCCTACCATGAAAAAATAATCAAACAATAAAATTCCAGGATATTGTATTCGCCTAACATGGGATGAGATGCTACTTCTCTCTCAAAATCAATGTCAAAATGTATATAAATTTTTCTATATGGATGATGCAAGGGTGGAAATAAAATATTTTTGATGAAGATAATGTTTCATCAATGTTTTAACCATAGATAAAATATATATCTTATAAAAATAGTCTATGATAATTTTAAATTCATTTTATTTCATATATAATTAGAGAAGTGGGTAACTAATTTATCATCAATAGAAATTTCATATGCATTATGAAGGGATCATTTCTAGATGCATCATTTTTCTACACACCCATATTCCACAACACCTATATATTATAGAATGAGGTTTGTTGGGGTACTTCTGTATCATTTATTGGATGGGTGGGTATTGATATTAGTATAGATATTTTCATTAATTTTTTTATCAAAATAACAATGATGATTACAAATATAAATGGAAACAGTCCATGTACTTTGAAAAGTATAAATATTTTGAAGCAGGTTAAATAAATAACTTCATAAACCATAATTATGCACATGTTATTGGAATTAAAAACAAGGATTCTTCTAATTAAATTTATTCTATAGTAATCCATCTAGAAGATAAAATATTTCATCATTTTCCTTATTCCCTTCTTCTTTATGGGATCAAATTCAATCCAAACATTAAAACATTTATATTTTTTGATATATTGGAACTATTGGAAGGACCCACATTATCTTTTATGGTACAAGATACTGTTTTCCATCTTAATTATATTTCCTTCCTAGTGAACCATATTGTTCTATCACATTCAGGATTATAATTTTCATATAAAAAATATATTCATTGATGAAAACATGAATATTATTTGATAGAAATATAATCATATCAATTAACCATGATTACATCATATACTCTTTTAGAATAATGTCATCATTGGTATCGCTTCGAAAATGAATGGATAAAATCAATTCCAAACATTACAATGTACATACCATTAATTTCATGAAACAATGATATCACAAAAATATGCCTCTACATTATAGAAAATTCTTGATATATGGGGATCATTTCATATCCCATTATCTTTTTAACATCTAACTTTTTTAATGTTTTTGTAAAGGCCACTTTATTAACGAATAAAAAGAAATGGAATCTTTTCTTAGGTAGAAGAAAACCCATTACAGGGAATGTAATCCAAGGGGGAATTGTAGCCCATTACAAGGCCCTAAATTACCTTATCTATGTCCTAAAGGCCATATAGTGAACCATTTTAAAATTTTAACCTAAATTTATTTTATCCACCAAATGACTACAATAAGTTTTATCTGAAATAATAAACAGAAATAAATCATTTATAAAATTATCCATTCCATTTTATCTACTAATTCATTATCTTCTATAGGCTATTCATTTTATATATTTTAATATCATACATTATATTCCACATAGGAATGATTTTTTGTTGAATAATAATATAAAATATGAAAATGTTATCGTATGTATTTTCTTAAAAAAATACATTTTAATATATTTTTTACGATTACCAAAACACTCATGATTAAAAAACAAATTTATATGACATATCCATTAAAATGGTGGTAATAAATAGTATTAAACTCATTATGAAATTTATATATTCAATCAAATGTTTTTACATTCAACTGTACCATAACGACCTAATGTTTTTTAATGGAAATATCATTCCTATAATTATGTCATAAAATAACATGAAAAAACAACATAATGATCTACTATGTGATTAGTGAACTTTACACATTACTTTTCCACTTCTGTGTTTGGAATTTTGAAAATCTGACATGTACGGTTGTGTTCATGATGATTTTTGGAGTCTAATAAATCAAAAATAATTTTTCATGAATTGTAACCTACCCTATGTTATAGTAACATACCATTATGAATAGTTATATAACCTAATTTATAGTAACTGTAACTATGATAGTATAAAAATAATATTGAAGTGAAAGTATGAAATACCTATATTTTTGAATAAGTAAACGAATATTTTAAAATGGTTTTTAGTAATAAACATTGATTTTATTAAATATTAAATTTATTATATTTAGATAATAATTTTTGAAAAATGGAATTCATTTTTGGATTCTACACGTCAGAAAATTTTTGGGGTAAATTTTTGAGATTTTTGTGAAATACTTGAATTTTTATGAATAGTGAAATACTGTAAATTAAAAAAATAAGCTAAATAAGCTAATTATAGAGTCATGAGTGATGTTCTACTGATGTAAGCACACTTGTTTTTGGAACACATGATAAAATTACTATTATTGGTCATTAAAGGCACTATATTCCTTGTCATAGGTGAAATTAATAAACTAATGAATTTTATATTAAGGAAACCCCTCTCCCCTACACTATAAAAGCCACCCTTTACACCCTCATTTCCTCACACCTCTCAATATTAAATCCTTCTCTAAAATATTCCCAAACATCTTCCCTAGTCTATATCAATCGTTCAAGAGCTGCTGGTCTCATCAAATAACTGAGCCTAGCTTCCTTAAGGTGAATCTCAAGAGGATGATTTAGGAGGTAATTTCTCTCCCACTTCTCCTGTAATTTCCTTTCAATATCAAGTTCATTTCTGGATCTCTCCCCACCCATCATCATCCAAATTTTATTATTACACTATTATTATACATATAATGGTAATTTATGATTATAATGGGATATTATAACATCCAACCCCTTTCCCTCTTCCTTTTATTTTATTACAGAGAACGTTGTTCATGAGTGTTAATTTATCACCATCAAGAAAGTCATGCATTCTTATTCCAATTCATTCTCCAGATCTGGTCATGAAACTAATTTTATGGTTGAACCAGAAATTTTTATTTGTATAATTTCCTACATAACGTTATTGAAATAACTTATGGCCATATTACTTGTGATAAAATATAACATGTACATTTTGATCAAAAAAACCGTTCAAATTAACCAAAACAATCATCATTTAATTATTATCTAATGATTCATCCAAATGGATCTAATATGGTTCATTATAAGATCATTAAAAATCCTGAAATATCACTAATAACATGTAATATCAGTTCTGGATGTTTACTCATGTTCTACTCAAACATCAATTTAAGAAAACAAGTCAACCACTCAATAAAGCCATAACAACAAACAATCTCGAACAATGTTTTTTTAAACACTATGACCCATCCAAAGGCATATAAAATGAATTAATAAAACAATAATGAACTCTATTAATGTAAAAAATGTTCTGGATTTCTAATTAATTAATATAATGTCATTATATAGGTCATTAATTAGATAAAATAATTTTGATACAAGGTAAGGGGAAAATATGGAACCTAATTTCCATTCTTCAGGATCTCCCTCTTTCACTCCAATTTTGTATGGTCACTTCATAAAAATCATTTTTTCATAATTATCATACCTTTTATGGGATATAAATACTTTCTAATGAAGTTTATGTCAATCCAAAGGTTTTCTAAAAGAACTCTTCTTTTAAGAACTCCACATTTACCTCTTATTCATGGTCGATGCTTCTTGAATCAGGTATGTTGTTCCCCCTTTATTTTAGGAACCCAAAGCATATGAATGTATTATAATGAGATTAACACATTCTTTACCGTTGTTTAGATATGTTCATTTTTTGATATATGTTATATGTGGAATGACTGATAATGATAATATTATGAGGATACGGGTTTACATGGAATTATATAGCGCCACATGAATGTTTGAATGTGACAGGTGAGCCCAGAAATATAGAGTGCTCGAATGCATTGGGTAAATTAATTATTCTCATGAGTAAATGCGAAATGATTTTTTAACAAGATTATATCTTCATTCACAAGTATTGTGGTAGTTAACCACTAAGACATGATGTTTCATTTTTTTAATGCATTTCCACATTTCATGTTTATTATTTATGCTCCTCTCATGTTCATGATCTTTTTCCTATGTCATGATTATTATCACCTCATGCTATACTGTTCTTATCTATCATATTATTTGGATTTCGGCTCACCCATTTTTATGTATTCCCTCATGTGGCTACATGTACTAGGGATTGGAAAGTTCCAATAAGAAGAAGGAGAAAAAGAAATTAAATAAATGTTTATACTTGATGTTGTAATTGTTATGTATGGTCCTAGTTTTCCCAAGACACTAAACCATTGGATCCTCTATATGTAATAAAATTATGTTTTTTACCTTTAAAATGATTTAATAGTAATTAAATAAATGGTCAGGATGCTACAGTTGGTATCAGAGGAGATGATTATTTTATTTGGTAATTAGGATTAGACAACCCTAGAGAAAACCTTTATCGTGAGACTAAGTAAAAATATGAAATAAGAATATTTACATAGGGATCCCATATATTATATTTTGTGTATAAATTATTTAAATGAATTAGTTATTCAGGAATTGTTTACAATGATTTATTCTAACCTTTTCTATATTAGAAAATGGTGGGAACCTGGAGAAGTCAGGCCAAGAACTCATGCGAGGGCCAATGGAACGATTTCCCTGAATGACATCCCAAATGATTTGGGAGGTGGAGTTAAAAACATCATGGAGATGCTTACCCAATTATATCAGGTTATGAACAATAACAATAATAATGGGGAATTTCCACCTTCATCAAAGAGGGAGCAACTTTCTATTAGATGATTTATGAAGCAACGACAACTGCCATTTTGTGGATCTTCTAATCCAGTAGTTACGGAATAGTCGGTCAACTCGAATGAGAAGATCTTTTTTGTGATTCACTGTTTTGAGATGTATAAGTTGAATCTAGTCATTTATCATCTAGATGGAGAGGCTGATAAATTGTGGGCATTGATTAAGAACACTAAGCCAAGGGTAGAGATTGAATTGATGGAATGGGAAGAATTTATGATAATGTTTCTTAATAAGTACTTCCAATGAAATCATTATAACAATATGGGGAGAGAATTCATAGAGGTAAATAAAAATTAAGGGGAGTCTATCACAACATATGAAGTTAATTTCACAAGGCATCCAAGGTCTGCAATGGGTTTTTTATCAACAATGATTGCAAAATTGATAGATTCATTAGTGGATTAAAACCATACCTTTGAAAGGCTCTTGCAATTCGAGACATTGGGAGTTATGAAGAAGTATTTCCATGTGCCATCAAAGTGGATATGGAGTTTTGAGACTGGTCCCATGGATATTGGGATATGAAACAAATGATGGAGTTTCAAATTATAGAATTTAATGACTAATGTGGGAAGAAAAATAAATGACACACATGCCAAAAATGGGGGATGTTGCACCATGGGAACTTAAGGTATGGGGAAGTTCTTTAAGCGTGGGAAAGAAGTTAACCATGCACAAAAGTGTCGAAAATACACGAAAGGAAGGAGAATTTGGCACAATAAAGGTGATAATAAATCATAGTTCAATTCTACAACTTTAGGGAGCTAAGGCACTATGCAAGTCAGTGGACTAAACCATGAGTTCTCGAGGGTAATCAATGTGAGTAACCACAAAAGCCAAAGGAACATGGGAAGGCTTATGCCATCACTACTATGGCGGAGGATTATGATAATGAAGTCATACAAGGTGCACTTCTTATTCACTCAATGATGGAAAAAAATCTTATTTGATTCTAGTTATACAAATTCCTTTATATCATGCAAGTTTGTAGAACTATAGAATCGAAGCCCGAAAACCATGAAGTAGAGATATATATAAAAACAACTACTGGAGAAGTCATTGACCCCCAAGTGTTTGAATCTTCTCCTATTGTCATATGTGGGAAGTTTCTTCTAGAAAATCTCTCAATACATCCCTCGGTGGAATTAGACGTCATATTGGGAATGGATTGACTCTCTTTATACAAAGAACATATCAAATATCTGGAAAAGGGAAATATCTTTTCGTATTCTAAACCATCCCATCCACCTATTCCAATGCAAGGAAGATCATGAATCTCCTTTGAAAAATCCTTTAATGGTGTGGGTGTTTATTCTCAATAAAGAAGCATATCTCGCCCAAATGGTTGATATGAAGGAAAGTTCCAACATTGAGGAAATGAACATCGTGAGGGAATACATAAATGTATTTCCCAGAGAGTTACCCTGAATTCCTCCAGATCATGAGGTAGAGTTCTCAATTGAACTTATACCGAGAGCTACTCCTATCTCTAAGTGTCCCTATAGGATGGATCCTATCGAACTAGAGGAGTTAAAGAAGCAGCTGCAAGAGAATCTAGACAATGGGTTCATATGCCCTAGTGCATCACCTTGGGGTCATCTTGTGCACTTTGTGAACAAGAAGGATGCAACAATGCGGTTGTATATCTATTATCGGGAAATCAACAAGAACACCATAAATAACAATTATCCTATCCCAAGGATTGATTAATTTTTCTACCAATTTTGAGGAGATCAATACATCTCATAGCTGGATCATCATTTTGGATATCATCCGGTAAAGGTGAAGAAGGAAGATATTCAAAATACTGCCTTCAATACAAGGTATGGGCACTATGAGTTTTTAGTGATGCACTTCAGAATTATTAATGCCCATTAAATCTTCATGGATTTGATGAATGGAGTCTTTAGACAATACCTTGACAAATTTGTGTTAGTTTTTATTGATTATATTATCATCTACTCCAAGATCAAGGAGGAACATGAAGAACATCTATGTCTTGTGTTGGCAACATTGAGAAAGAAGAAGTTGTATGCCACGTTAAGCAAGTGATATTTTTTGATGATAAAATTCACGTTCATTGGACATGTGTTGACATGTGATGAAATTTCTATGGATCCTACAATAACAATGGTGATTGAAGAATGTCCCAGGCCCTCTAGTGTCACTGAAATTTGTAGTTTTCATGGATTAGATGAGAACTACTAATGTTTTGTGAAAAACATATCACGATTTTCAAGCCCACTAACTATTTAAATAAGGAAATGGGTAATGTATGTCTGGATAGAAGAATGTGAGGGAATCTTCAAATAGGTAAAGAGAAGGCGGATCACTGCACTTGTACTCACACTACCGAAAATTGGAGAATGTTTTGTCATATAAAATGATGCTTGAAAGAAACTATTTGGTAGCGTACTCATGAAAAATGATAATGTTGTAGCCTACGACTCATGAAGGTTTAAGATCCATGAGAACAACTACCTAAAACATGATCTATTGCTAGAAGTCATGATTTTTTCATTGAAAATACTGTGGCACTACCTTTATGGTGAGAAGTGTGACATATCCACCGACCACAACTTCATAATGTATATATTCTCACATAAGGATCTCACCATGTTTCCAGGGAGATGGTTAGAGCTAATAAAGGATTAAAATTTCTTTATTCACCACCATCCTGGAAAGGTGAACAAGGTAGCTGATGATCTAAGAAGAAAAGAACTTGCTACTCTATCCATATTTAGGATTGAAAAAGACCCAATCTTCTTAGATATGGAAAAAATGGAATTTGAAATCATAAGGGTAGTCGATACATCCAACTATGCCCGATTGATTTCTCAACCATCCATCTATAGGAAGATTAAGGAAGAATAAATGGATGATTTGGAGATACAAAATAGGGTGAATTCAGTAAAGGAAGGGAAGCTGAAATAGTTTTATACCGATGATGATGGTGTGATTCGGTTTGGAATGTGGCTTTGTGTGACTTCATCACCTTAGATAAAGAAGGAGAAATTGGATAATTCACAAAGCTCAACATTCTATATCCATACATGGAGTACCAAAATGTACCATGGTCTCTAAGAACACATCTAATGGGATAAAATAAAGAATGAGATTTCGGAATATATATCATGATGATTGGTTGGTCAGCAAGTTAATGCTGAGTGATAAAATACCCATTGTAGAATGCAGCCAATGTCTATACCCATGTGGAAATGGGAAACTGTTACTTTGGACTTTGTCACAGGTCACCCAAACACATATATGGGAAATAATGTGATATGGGTTGTGGTTGAACTACTCACAAAGCAACCCATTTTATCGCTTTTTGGGATGATATCTCACCTGTACAAATTGCAAAGATATATGCGATGGACGTGGTGAGAATGGATGGTTTTCCACTCTCAATTGTCTATGTCCATGATCCTAGGTTCACATCTATGTTCTTGAGGATCATTAAACATGCTTTGAGTACTGAATTAAATTTCATCATGGCCGATCACCCCCAAACTAATGTCCTATCAGAAATAACTATTTAGTCGCTTGAAGATAAGATAAGAGCCTTCTCTATAGAATTATAAGGTGGATGGGATCATCCTATTCCATTGGTTGAGTTCTCATACAATAGTAGCATCCACTCAAGTATTCAGATGTCTCTATATGTTGCTCTGTATGGAAAGCAATGTAGAACTCCAACATGTTGGGATAAAGTTGCAGAAATAGAGCTACTTGGTCCAGATCATGTTTAAGAGATGACAGAGAAGGTTAAATTCATCCAGAAACACATCAATGTTTCTCAATGTCAGTAAATGTGCTATTCTGAAAAACGTTGAAGGGACTTGGAGTTCGATGTTAGAGATAAATTCTTACATCGAATATATCCATGGAAGAGAGTCACAAGATTTGAGAAGAAAGGGAAGCTAAGCCCAAGGTATATTAGCCTCGTTGAGATCCATGGCCGTATAGGAGTCGTGGCCTATCATCATCCAAATCCACTGAATATTGATCAACTTCATGATGTGTTGCATGTTTCACTACTGAGGATGTATATAATAGACCCCTCACATGTACTAAACTCAGAGGTGGTGCAACTCGAAGATGATCTCTCCTATGAGGAGTAGCCAGTAACGATTGTGGATCGAAGAGATACGGTTCTATGCAATAAGACAACCCAACATGTCAAATTTTTATGGAGTAGCAATAAGTTCAATGAAGCCACATGGGAACTATAAGAGGCAATGAAGAAGAAACACCCCCACATGTTTGTGTAATGTGAAATAACAGGGGTGAGATTTCATAAGGGTATAAGAATGTAATGATCCAAAGTTTTTTAATGGAAATCCCCTTCTTATAATTATGTTATAAAATTACATTGAAACACAACATAATGATCTACTATGTGATATGTGACCTATAAACATAATCTTGTCAGTTCTGTGTTTGCAATTTTGATAATCTCACATACACGATTGTGTTCAAGATGATTTTTAGAGTCTAATAAATAACTTTCTAGGGAATAGTGTCATACCCATATGAATATTAACATACCATTATGAATAGTGATATACCATAATTAATAGTAACCTTACCTATGATAGTATAAAAATAATATTCAAGTGAAATTGTGATGTACCCATATTTTAGAATAAGTATATGAATTTTTTAAAACCGTTTTTAGTAATAAACATTGATTTTAATTAAATATTAAATTAATCATATTTATAAAATTATTTTTGAATAATGGACTTCATTTTTGGATTCTACACGATGATAAATGGTATGGCTATATTTTTGGGATTTTATTGAAATACATGAATTTTTTATGAATAGTGAAATACCTTAATTTACAAAAAAAAGCTAACTAAGATAATTATAGAGTCATGATTGATTTTCCACTAATCTAAGCCCACTTGGTTCGGGATCACATGATAAAATTACTATTTATGATCATTAAAACTCAATATTCCTTATATTAGTGGAAATTAATAGACTAATGAATTTTATATTAAGGAAACCCCTCTCCCCTACACTATAAAAACAACCCTTCACACCTTCATTTCCTCACTCCTCTAAAGCTCCAAAAAAAATCTAAACTCTTCCCAAACATCTTCCATAGCCCCTCTCTCACGTTAAAGAGTTTCTGGTCTCATAAAAATCCCAATACATGATTCCTTAAGGTGAATCTCAAGAGGAGGATTTAAGAGGTAATTTCTCACCCTCTTCTCCTTTAATTTAATTTAATGTTCATGTTCATTTCTTGATCTCTCCCCACCTATCATCATCTCAATGGTATTTTAACTCCATTATTATAAATATACTGGAATTTGATGATGATAATGGGATATTATATCATCTATCCCCTTTTCCCACTTCATTTTTCGTTTATTAAATAGAATGTCATTCGTGAGGTGTTAATTTATTAACTTCAGGAAATTCAACCTTTCTTCTTCCAATTCTACCTTAATATCATGTCATGAAACCATTTTAATTCTAGAAACAGTCATTTTTATATGTATTATTTCCTATTTAATGTTCTAGAAATAACTTATAGATGTATTACTAGTGATAAAATAAATCATCTTCAGTATGATAGAAAAACTATCCAATTAACCCAAACAATCATCTTTTAATTATTATCTACTAATTCATCCACATGGATCTAATATGATTATTTATATGTTAATTAATTATCTCATAATATAAATAATAAAATTTAATATCAGTTCTGGATGTTTACCCATGTTCTACCCAAACGTCAATTTATGAATACAAGTAGACCACTCAAGAAGACCATAAAAACAAAGATTCCTCAATAATATTTTTTAAACTCTATAACTCATCCAATGGAACATAAAATCACATAATAAAACCATAATGAACCATTTTAATGTGAATAGGGTTATTTATTTCTAATTAATTAATATAATTTCATTATACGTGACATTAAATAGAATGAAGCATTCAAATACAAGGTAAGGGGAAAATCTTGAACCCAATTTTCTTTCTTCGGGTTCTCTAACTTTCATGCAAACTTTTTATGGTCAATTCATAAAAATTATTTTTTCATAATTTTCATACCTTTTCTGGAATATATATGTTTTTTAATGAATTTTATAGATATCCAAATGTTTTCCAAAATAACTCTTCTTTTAAGAACTCAACTTGTACCTCTCATTCATGTTTGATTGTTCTTATATCAAGTATGTTGTTCCCAATTTTTTTTGGGAACCCAAATCTTATGAATGTATACTTTTAAGATGAAACCCATTACATACCATGGGTATGTTATGTTCATTATTGATATATTTTCTATGTGGTGTTCATGATAATGATAATATTTTGAGGAGACGGGTGCGCCCGAAATGATATAGTGCCATATGAATGTTAGAATGTGAAAGGTGCACCCGAAATTATACAATGCTCCAATGCATTGGTAAAAGTGATGAATATCATGATTAAATGTTAAATGATGTGTGAAAAAGATGATAGCTTGGTTCACAAGTCTGTGTTGTAGTTAACCACTAAGACTTGATGTTTCATTTTTTATTCATTTCCACATTTCATGTCTTTTGTTTATGCACCTCTCATGTTCATGAACTTTTGCCAATGTCATGATTATGTTCACCCCAAGCTATATTGTTTTTATATATCCTATTACTAGGATTTTAGATCTGCCATTTTTATGTATATCCTCAAGTGGATGTATGTTTTAAGCAGGGGATAGGTTCCATAAAGAAGCTAGAGAGGAAGAAATAAATCAAATATTTATGCTTGATTTTGTAATTATTATGTATGGTCCTAGTTTCCCCAAGACATTATAACGTTTGATCCACTATGTATAATACTATTATGTTTTTTACCTTTCAAATGATTTAATAGTAATGAATGAAATGGTAGGGTCACTATATGTAATATTTTATATGCATTAGATAAGAATGAAGCCAATTTTACGCATTAAAGGTAAAAACTATTATGAAGATGGTTTTCCCCCTTTTAGTGGAACTACAATTTTAAATCATATTTTGATAATTTTATAAATTTTATACAGTAAAAAAATCATTTTTTTAGAAATATTAATATCATTATTTAAAATATATAAATTTTTGGTATTTTTTTATATGTTTCATTTTTTGATGAATTGCACAATAAATATTGCATTTGAATTGAAAACAAACTTTTCAATTAGAAATTAAAAATTTTAAAAGATAAAAATAATTTTGTTTCAATGTAAATTTAGAATAATAATACATATATTAATTCAATTAGTTTTGTTTTAATATATTTTAAAATTAATTTGGATATAAAAACGTTTCACAGATGTCTATATATTTTTTTAAAACTCATTTTCTCACCGCATCTACAATATTAATGTTTAGTTAATTTGGTAAAATTTTTTGAATTGAATATTAAAAAATAGATTTCATATTTGGAATCATATAATCTTAATATAATAAATATTTTACTTTTATTTATTTTGAGATTGAAAAAAAATTAGTAATTCAAATTAACAATGTTAATGGAGAATATAGGATTCTATAGTAAAAATAATAATAAATATTAATAAATTACCCTAACACATTTAGAACTATTATTTTATGTGTTATTATTGAGAAAAAATTATCCATGGGATGATTTTAAGGCCTCTTGATGCCACATTGATGAATTTATCCCTTTTTTAGTATTTTATTTCACAATAAGTCAAATGTTCCATTCTCATGTTTTTAATAATACTTAAATTTGTTTATATGTGATTATTCATCATATATATTAATCTTTAAAAAGTTATTTGATGTACAAAATTTGTATCTTATTCTTGACTATTTTTTAATTTTTTGATAAATATTTAATTTCCTCATGATCATAAACAATTATGATGTAGTAATTTTAAAATTAATGGGAATACCAAAAAATATGATTATAAAAATATTAAAGTAAAAATAATTTGAGATAAATAATGGAATAAAAAATTACAGAAATTTTTTTCATATTACTAATATGATAATAATGTTGATTATGATATTGTGTTATATATCTTTTTTTAAACTAAATTTAATGAAATTTTTCAAACTTTTCATTAATAATAAATTAAATTAATGAATATTTTTTAAAATGAAATAAGATTTTTAAAAATTGAAAAATTCAATCAAATAAATTGGAGAATTTTAAAAATTTCTTAAATGACCATCGTATGGTTTTTTTGAAATTCTACAGTTACTATATTTACCATTGTGGAGTAAAAACACATTTTTTCATGGAAAGAGTTAAAGTAATCGTGTACGGTTTAAAACAAAAACAATAGGGTAATAATGTAACAAAATGTGAAAAAAATTATTTATTCAGTTTATTTAGACCCATACTCATATTATATTCTAAATAACACATATTGGATATATTTTTTGTTGAAATTAAATATATATTAACTAAATATATTTAATGTTTTTATTATTTTCCCCCACATCAATTAAAAAAGCACGCATCCTCCCTCATAAATTCAACACACATTGAACCTTCTATATTGGCCAAACCCAACATATTTCTCTTTAAAAAATCCTTATAAAATTTATATAGATCCTCATATTCAAAAATCAAAAACTCAATATCCCTTGAGAAAAGACGTATAAGAAGTCATTAGAAGAAGAGGGAATCGTTTTTACTGACTCATCAAACATTATATCTTCTTCTATATCTTCTACCTAGGTTTTTTCATGATAATATAAAAAATATATTGTAATTTATATTATAATATTTCATAATGATTATGGTACAACCAAATTCCACATTTTACCAATCTTACAAAAAAATTAATACAATACATGTGCGTACATATGACTTATTGTCTTCAAGTCATGATATAATTTATTTTTATTCAATGAAATACATGGATGAGTATAATTATGGAATATATATATATATATATATATGTATTTATATATGATAATTATTACATGATATTTCTTTAATAAAATTATAATACCATCCAATTCCTTACCCTTTCTCCAAAAAGATAATTAAATAATTGTTTGATCGTAAATATGATCTATCATATCCATGATATGATTCGATTACTTTTCCTCACTCACCATTCAATAATGGTTATAAAATTTTTCATGATTAATAAATAAGATTTATATTACCATAATATAATTTTTTAGATGACAAAACTATATATTACTAACATGGATAATGACTTAAGTGATGAAACATGAAACATAAAATGAATCACCTAACACATAAAACCAGAGTAATAACAAAATATTTTTAAAAAATGGGTTATAATATATTATAAAGGTATAATGTATGATATCATAAACATTAATATGATTATAGAATAAAATAATAACACATTTGACCAATATATTGGTAATTCAAGTATATACAATGGAAATATGGCCTAACGTAAATGTTATTTCACAATATCATTAATATTTTGGATTTTTTTTGTTTTATCCTCCATTGGGAAATAATTTATGCTCACGTTATTGATTAAATGACATTTTATTAAGTTATTTAAATTTCCATAATTTTTAATTATTAAACTCTTCTATAAAAATATACATAATTAGAATCTGATATCACCCATATTTTATGTTATATGTTTCCCAAGGATCATGAGAAGTGTTTTACAATTGACTGTGTAGGGATAATATTGGAAAATTATGGTTTTCTAGAAGAGGATAATACATTTTATAATTTTAGTTATAATATATGATTCAATTCTATATCTAGTTTTCAAAAACAACTGAACTACTCATTACATTACGATACGATCAGTAGTACGTAGTACTAATCTAATAATGTTACTATCAACCACGGGCTACTAGGGATATTGTATTTTCGATTTCATTCATAGGAATGTTAATTGAATCATTTATAACAAGATTATGATGTATTTATATTATGGAAACATAAACCTATAATGGATAATGATGACAGTCACCATGTAACTAAGATTATTATTTTAACATTTATTATACATAAATTTCCAATTTATTTATGTTTTTTACTTGTTTTAAATTATGAATTATGATTCATGACCATATAGAATATATGTCATTATTTTGAAATGGATCCTAGTGGGAGTAATGTAAACCATTTATATTAATGAAATTCATGTATGGATTTCCCTCCTATAAATGATAATGATGTTCAAGATGGAGGTCTAAATGGTTTAAAACAACATATAAATATTCTAGGAAAAATGTCTTACGTTTTGAGAAATACACTTACATTTATAGAGCATCTTTAAATGCAACATGGAGGAACAATGTTTGACTTATTTATGGGGAAAAACCTCAATCATCCAATGGGAGAATATAAATATTTGTACATATGATATTTATATGTTACTTAAAGAAGATATTAATTTATTTTGGAATTTTTAAAAGGGTTAATATTTTCATTATATTTTATCATCTCATGGGAGATATAGATCAATTTTTGTTATTGATTCAAAATACAAAGTAGGAGTAGGAAATAAAAAATATGGAATGGAATGATATTAGGGATATTTTATTAGTACTATATTTTCCCCATGGATATTTAAATGATATGGATATTCAATTATTGAGTATGAGGAATATGGGGGATGCGAATTTTTCTATATATTAATTCAAACATAAATGGATAAAAATGAATTATTTTGATTATATATGAAATCTATAGTATAATATTTATTGATTATTTTATGGGTTTAAACCATTCCCCTTTAGGGCACCGGTCTACTAAACTTTCTCATCATACGATGATATATTCTCCGGTGATATCATTAGATAAAACGGATAATATAAGACTTATTATTTTAAGTTAATGAAATACAATGATATGGTAGTATATTAAAAAATGGATAAAGTGATGGAAAGGGGAAATTTACAACATGTGAATTTTGTGGAAGTAAACACACTATTACATTTTTAAAAGGAAAATGTGATATTTCATGTGTGGTGTGAAATGGAATAATTCTAATGATTTAAAAGGGAAGAAATAAGAATCCAATATTTAATGATATATTTTTATGAGGATGTAACACTTTGAAAATTATTTTCCGTTTCTTCATGAAATCATTCTCTAAAAAAGCGAGAAATTTCATGTCTATTAAATCCCAACAAGTGATAAGAAAGTTTATAATGATGTGGTCTCATGTAATTTTATCATCTCCCTGTATTTATATAATTTTCTATTTGATTTTGAATCATAACAATATTTATATTTTACTATTTTTAAAATAAAATTATAAATTTCCATTTTTATTTAATAAAGTCATAATCATTAAAATATACCAAGGGACGTCTCATAGAAACAAAAACAGTCAGAGTAGTCCCCTTCATAACTCATAAATGTTTTTTATTTTCACACCTTATCATCATAAAAATTATTGAATTTTATATAGTGACATGGATGGAATAGCTTTGAAAATATTATTCTAAAATTTATTGCATGATGTATGAAGTAATGATTTATGGGAATGATGTGAAATTACATATTTTTATATTAGAAACATCATCATCTGATTCTTATCTTGATCCACTCTAGTAGCACTAATGGATGAAATTCATTAGATGGAAGATAAAAAAACATCATGGGATGAAGAAGGAAATTTTAAAATATGGAATGTAACTATTTAAATGGAATACAACAGTCTATTTACAAAGTAGTTACCTAGACACGCCTAGATAATGATGTTGAGTTTTTTATTGATTTAATCCAAGATGAATGACCAATATAACATACACCCTATAGAATGGTCATAGCAGAATTAGTTTATATGAAGTTATAACTTGATGAGTGGCGTTAAAAGTGGTTTATTACCCCAAGTGTTTCCCCATGGGGATCCCTAATTCTATTTTTTATGAAATTGGATAGATCAAAAAAGATGTGTTTTGATTATAGATAAATCAATGGTATTATAATAAATAACAAGTATCCACTACCACACATTACTAATTTTATTAATTTCACAATGTTTTTTTTATTTTACATCATTCTATATATCATCACTTTTATATAAATAAGGAAAAAAATCTAAAAACAACATTTCAAAAAGGTATAGTCATTAAGAGTTTTAAGAAGTTACATTTGGATTGAATAATGAACCATCAATTTAATGGATATAATGAAAAGAGTATTCTAGGTAAATATTTTTATTGTCCCATATACTCCATGGATGTTATCTATATTGATATATTAATTAAAATGGAAACCATATAATGGCCTTCACCAACGAGCATAAACAAGGTATGTAGTTTCATTATTTTAGAATCATACTCATGGGGGTTTGTTTAGAAATTTTTTGGATTAGATAACACAATAACCAAGATCACATGTAATGATGTTAATTTTTATTGAAAAAAGGTTTTCAATACTGTTTTTATGAATTAAATAGCATATTTAATATTCTTATGATATTGAATTTACAATTAAAAATGGTGTATTTGTTATTTATAGTGATGAATCCCGGATTGGAATTGTTTTTGTATTTATACATAATGATATAGTTATTAAATATGCATTATGGTAGTTAAAAAATCATTAAAATGACAATCAATGTAACGATATTTATAAATAATATATATTCATTTCTCTAAAGATATATAGACAATATCGTTAAGGTTTAAGATGTTACATATAAGTAGATCACAAGACTTTTAAATATATTTTATCACAAAATTTACACAACCAGAGGAACAGGAGATGGATCTATATACTCAATTATTATTATTATTCAATACACAACCACCAAAGGAAGGGAAATATGGTAGAATATTCATTGATATACAAGGATCGTGGATTTATCAAAAAATTATGATTGATTGGGATCTTGTGTACATGGATCTAGTAAATTTTGATATTGGAATTATCAATGATTGGGAAATATCACTGCTCTATCACATTGTTTCCAAACCATATTTATTGTAAAAGGTAAAAATATCTATGTTTTATGGTTATAATTTTCAAAATAAAATCAAAGATGCGACATATGGAAAATTTGAAGAAAACATATATGAAGATGGAATTTTTAAATTTGGAATGAGAATTTTTGTTCCCTCTATAAATGAAATAAAGAAACGAAATTCATGGTTGATACCCATTTTCCTAATTTCACTGTACACCCTAGTAGCACAAATATTTATAGATATATTATGAATGACTTGGGATGGAACAATATGAAGTGGGATTTTGGAGATTATGTTTCAAGATGTATGGTTTTCTAATAGGAGAAGGATGAAAGACAACATCTTAATGGATTAATGCAACTTATATGTATAACTAAATGGAAATGGGATGCAATTAATATTTACTATTTCACTATAATTATCAAATAATCGAAGAAATAAATCATTTGATAAGAGTTTATGTTGATCTCCTTACTATATGAGACGATTTTCACGATACATGCGAATAAGTTTCACTGGAGATCCATGTTCTGATCCATATTAATGAAGTTGAAATACATCATAGTGAAGCTCTATCATGTCTATCTAATCATGATATATGGTTGACATAAAAATTATAGAATGTTATTTATAATTATCTTGATAACAAACATCATTTAAGAAATAAATATCAACATCAATCAAACAGAAAATCAAAAAAGATTATTCAAACTTTATAAGACGTTTTAATGTCTTTATCACGTGAATTTAATTGTACGTGGGATCTATATTTTCCTTTTTTATAATTTTCATAAATCTATAGTTTGGATTCAAGTATAAAACTCGCACCATATTCGGAATTATTTGGAATGAGTTGTCATACACCAATGTGTTGGGATGATGTTGGTGAATGGAAACTTATAGTATTGAAACATTATAAAGAAACATCAAAAAATGTAATGAAAATTCAACACCATATCACAACTATTACAAGTTGGAAATAGGTATATTCTGATATACATGGAATGATTTTGAATGTAATGTGGGAGATCATGTTTTCTCAAACGTGTCCCCATGGAAGGGTGTTAAAAGATTCTATGTGAAGGGAAAAAAGACCCATGTTCATAAAAAATATTTAAATTTGAGCACTGTTTGGAACTATGTCTTTTAATTTACGAAATTCCACCATATATCACCATTGTTCATGATGTGTTCCAAATATCACTGCAAATGAAGTACAATATAGACCTAATGCAAGTAATCAACTAAGATAAAATAAAAATGGATCCTAATTTACTATACTATAAAGATATTGTTTATATTCTTGACTCTAGATGGTGTTGATAAATCTGACATCTCAACTATTAAAGGTTGCTTTTAGAGACCATAAAATGGTAACAACATTGTGGGAACCTGAGAATGATATGAAAAATAAAAACCCTCATCTTCTGGGTAGGAATTATTCATGAAAGTTGTTAGTAAAAAAATTTTCCAAGGAGGGATTAATATAACATCCCATGTTTTTACGGTAAATCTATTCTTACATAAATTCGTTTAGTTAGATAGTTTTTTTTCTCACAACACCCATCATTAACAAAAAATTTGTAATATCCTAGACATTAAAAAGGTAATAATTTAAAATATTAACCAAATTATTTAATTTATATGTTCATGAAAATATTTTTACAATCACCCAAAATATTTTATTTTCATAAGTCAATTATGAATGCAATTTTAAATATTAAAAGTATATAATTTTATAAGGAAAATTTTACCACATTTAAATGGAGCACTTGTATTAAAAATTATTTTCAGCAGTTTAATAAATTCTATTTTAAAAAATTAACTTCTTTTATTAAATTTGAACTTCAAAATTTACTTTGGATTATTTTTTATTATTTTAATTATATGATTCATTTCATGTTGAATAGTAAAAAATATTGCATTTTAATTGAAATTAGAATTTTTATATAAAAAATTATAATGATAAATTATATTTTAAATTTTTATAATGTTAAATTATATCAATAATAAACTAATTTATGAAATTAATGTCATTATAATATTTTTTATATTTAATGTGTGTTTAAAAAATTTTCAAACAATTGCAGTTTTCACTTAGAAAATATTATTTATCACCATGTCTATGGGATTAATTTAAAAATAATTTTTTTCCAATTTTTTGTTTTAAATTATTGAAAAATGGATTCAAAATTAGGATTCATAGTGTCAAATTTAATAATTAGTTACCCTTTTGAACAATATGATTCAAAAATGTATTATCTTGAACTTCAATGGTTACTGGTTTATAAGGTAATTATGAGTGACAATAATATTATAAATACTATCAAATTACACTTAAACTTGTCCCAATATTATTAGATGATCCAATTTTGACTAAATTCGTACATGGAATGATTCAAGAACCTCTTGGAGTCACTTTTTATTCTTTAATCATTTTATAGTATATTGTTTTAAAAAAATGTCAAATATATCATACTCATGTTTTTAATATGTATTTAATTTTTAAAATTTGGTTACACATAACTTCATTAGGAGGCTCGGTAGGCTCGAAACCCAAATCCTAAAAGATTTTATTACTAAAGGGAAAATGGAAGCGTTACAGAGGGGTTTTATAAAGACAATTTTACATATTACCATGCACAACTATATCCACCAAATCATTGAAAAATATATGGGTCACAAAGGACCACATAGAACTATCCTCTTCAATAGCACTCTCGAATAGAGAATCTGTAGCCTAAATTACCTCCTAATAGACATGAGTAACAATAATAAAATGATCATCAACTAACCTAAGACATTCAATTATGTATTGAAAATAATTACCAAGGAACCTTTCTTGAATGATTTCAAAAGATTACAACTTTTATGGTTGAGTCAGATTATATAACCAAGATTTGTTACTTATCATCAATAACTTCACCATGAACCATAAATCATCATTATTCACAAAACCATTCATAAATAAATGGTATAATCAGTCATTAATTAATACCCAAGTAGAGTGGATGATATCACCATAACCCAAGGGTCCCAATGCACATGAGGCCTCCCTATCAAAAATTAATTTCAGACAATGAGAGATATAAGTTATCCATCTTATCAACATAGCCATTAATGTATTTTTACATCTACCAGATACAATAAGAAATCATAGAATCATCATGTTAGATAAGTGATTTCTCATAGAACAATTCTTAATTTTCACTACATACATGACACTATGATTCAACTATCTGATTCCAATATATATGGTAATGATTTGATTGCCAATTGAAAAAGAATTCTAGGACCACCAAATATACGATATCATCATTGAAACATCAAATTATATGAGTTTCTTCACCAAATCCCTATAATAATCATTGTGAATTGAATCCATATACTGCTCAATGGTTTTGAGGTTGAGCGGAAAACCAAAGATAACTTGCATGTACATCCATAATCTGTAGGAAAATTTATAGGAGAAAACCATGTGATCAATATATTAATCTTTGCAAAGGCATAAATTTATAGCAGATGCCAAATTAATAAATATATATTGCACAACCAATTTAAATTCTTTCCTTGTTTCCATATTCTTTATAGAATCCAGAAGTTAACATATGGAATGAAATATAATTTAAATATAACATCCAAGAAGGAACCACCATTGATCCATCACACATGGATTTATAATAAACATTGGTGATAAAAGTTCCAATTAATCTATGAATCCATATATGTGTATCCCTTTAATTTTACTCATCACAGTCTATAATGAGTTTCATATGATCTGTGAGGAACCCAGAATAAATTTTATTATAAATAATTTCTACAATAGATAGATCTTTCATTTAATTAGGAATGACCACTTCATTAGAAATTTACTTTGATAACCATGAATTACTCTAGTCATTTAGTGGGGATTCCATTAAAACCATTTATTTTGTGGACTTCATGAGTCCACAATTTGTATTCCTATTAGAGGTAAAAATAGATAATGATGTTTATAGGGAATATCCATTGAGAATCTTATTCCCAAATTTTTTACCCAATAATTTTAGTTTGATATCATTTGAGATGATAACATTCCTATTTAATTTTAAAATTACGGACTCATTGAAAAGCATATGGTCTTTAATTCCCCTACCTCCCATGTCAATATGTTAGATGCAATAACTCCAAGAAACTATGATGAGGTACTTCTCGTTAATTGACCAAGTCCAAATACAATTTTCAATGTTGTTTTTAAGCTCCTTTAGAATAGTTATAGGCCATCTATATAAGTATTGGACATAAACACACATAGAGATGACCAATGTATTAACTAGTTAGACTCATCCTTCCCGAGACATAGATTTACCATTATAGGTTTTCATTTGATGGATAATTATAAAGGGAATAATCTCAACAAAAATCGTTTTATCTCTACCCCAAAAAAAGAACTCAGAGATAAGTAAATTGAATAGATCCTCTCTCCTTACCAAAAACATCTCTGCCAGTCTAATTTGTTTAGAGATCATAACTCCTTCAATAAAAGTAACCTCCTACCTCATTTAATCAAAAAACATCGGGCCTTATAAACAACCAACTGCTACATATTTCTTTTACGACATCCTTATCCATGTATTTGATATCCTAGTTTTCTAAAAAGAAAACCCCATGATCCCTAAATATGATATCTAAAGGAATTACTCAAAATAAGAGGCAATATTTTTACCAAATAATCCATATTCTTTTATTTTTATTCCTCCACTTCATGTGTTGTTTCCATGATAATTTAATAAATTTAGTATCATATATATTATGATATGTTATTATGGTATGGGAAAATTGTATTCAATTTTTTATCAATCATATTAAAAATGAAGGAACCATGAATGCGTACGTTTGACTTACCATCTCTATGACATGGTGTAATATATTTTTCAACACCACATTTCATGGATGGGTGTCACAAACCAACCCAAGTACCCAGGTAACCCGATAACTGAGCCAGACATTACATTTCTCGAAGGGTGTTCCTGATCCCCATGGGTCAGCGACTAGCACTTGACATCACATAACATCCATGTGGGAATTATTTTTCCACCAACAATGTGGAATAAATGAAACAAGATAGTATGCATAACAAAATGAAACTCCACTGGGAGTAATGTACTAGAAAAAAAGAGTCATAAAAATCCCAAAGTACTACAACCCCAGTAATAAAAATTGGAATATAGCCCCATGGTCCCTAATGACAAAACTCACCAAGACTCAAACTCTACAGCTGGATCAGCCTCAACGAGATCCCTTCCCTTTTCTCGAACCTAGAAGTAGAAAGTCTACAAACATTTGTAGTCAAAATTAGAGTGTGAGCCTAATCCCAGTAGGATACCACCAAATATTACATAACAGATGCCAAATATAAATTATCCATTGAGAAGATTTCAATTTTCAAATAAACCGGTTTGGAAATTCAAAATAATACTTTATGAAAACATGATATACATTTTCAAAAGATGGAAATAAATATTTTATGTAACGGTTTTTCAATTGATGGAATATTTATAATACAAAGACCTAAATAAAATATTTATATAAAATAGATTATATTAATTTATCATAAATGAAATGCCGTTCAAAAGCATTGTCATACATTTATATCTGAAATATAAATATACAAGTGAGCAACATGGAAATATTCCAAAAGGTATGATAGTATTAACTAGTTATAGGATTCCATAGTCATTATACGAACTAAAAAAAATGTGTATACACACATCCCTATGACACTGGCCAAATGAGACTCATCACCAACCCATCAGGGATGTGTCCCACCACATGTATGTTTTATAAAGTTTTCTTAGCGTAGAGTTTATCCAAATAACCCACTAACTACTTAATTAATGCATACGGTCTTACATGATGGGCGAAATATATTAAGAATGCTTAAATTATGATCAATCACATTCTTCCATTTCAGATGATCCAATTTCATACCATTTAAAACCAAAACAGTCATTTTTAAAAAACATTCCTTTTCACAAGATAAAACCAATGGGTTTCTATCGAATCATATTAAGATATTCTCACTAGTTTTAAATCAAATGAAAACTAATTCCATAATCAAACAATTTATTTCCACAATTTAATTAAAAAATTTAATTTAAATCATTTAAATCAAATACACAATTTAAATTAAACAATACAAATCATCAAATTTCCATAAACACACCCAATTCAATGGAATTAGGGGATTACCAAATTTTCATGCCAAATCCATTTCAAATACCTCGATTTACTGGAATTGACTTTTTATCAATTTATTTAAGCAAAATTTTAGAAATTGAATATAAATCAACAATTGAAATAAATCATGAAATACAAGGATGATCAATTTTGAATGTAGAGATGGAACCACCAACCTTGATTTATTTATGGGAGTTAGTCCAACATGAAACCTGAAAAACCAAGCAGGACATCGTCGTTGATCAAGTTTTGGATCTAAAACCTTAAAACCAAAAAAATTTCAATGACATCAAGATCATTTCAAACCAGATCTAGATCCAAAATCCTAGAACTAGATATCAAATAATAGGTGTAAATCCTTATAAAACGGTGGAAATATCCCATTAAAAGTTCAAGGAAATATTGAAGAAGGAACGAGAGAAGTAACAGATTGAAATCTAC